>BSQZ01000027.1:2992500-3292500 GCA_033239005.1 Lamellibrachia satsuma
AATCGCCGAGGAGAGGAACTCAGGGAAAGGGTGTTCAAGCGCCAGGTGTCGCAGCCAGTGGCGCTGGGAGCGGTTAGCTAGCAGTGGATGAAAAGTGAAATTTAGTACTATCGCACTCTCTGGTGATCACAATATCTGCTCCCCTTACGGTCCACGATGTGCTATGTTGTCTGCTTACTAGCACATGGTCTATCTGATTCGTTGCTCGTAGATAAGTTGATGAGGGTCCACGTACACCAATGTGTCTTTCTCCACTTACTTAGAGGTGCCTCAAGCAAGACAAGAGCCCACTAGTGCACATAAACCAGTAACAAAATGTCCGGAAAACATCTCTGTAGCTGGTTATAAATGCGTGCGTTTAAATGCAAAGGGCATAGTAAATAAGAAAAACGTATTACACATTATGGTAGAAGATACTGACCCTCACATAATTGGTATAACCGAATCATGGGCCAACATAGACATAACAGATGCTGAATTAGGACTGACAGGATACGTAATGTTTTGGAGAGATCGAATAGGAAGAAGGGGAGGGGGAGTTATTTTATACGTTAAAGAATCTATTCAGGCTTATGAAATAAAATTAGAAAGGGAAGCAGATTGCGATGAAGCTGTTTGGTGCAAAATAGTTTCAGGAAATTCAACATTAACTATTGGATTAGTTTACCGAATTCCAAACATAGTCGAAGAGGATAACACAAAAATAACGCTATAAAGGAAGTGAGTAAAGGGGAATGTATCATAATGGAAGATTTTGATGTACCACAAGACTATGATGTACCACAAGACTACGATGTACCACAATACTACGATGTACCACAAGACTATGATGTACCACAAGACTATGCTGTACCACAAGACTACGATGTACCACAAGACTACGACAAGAAAAATGGCAGGTTCAATACAAAGAAGCAGCTCAAGAACTATTGGGCTACAAAAAGAGAAGGCAAAACCATGGACCAGCAACGAGTCATGGGAGCTTGTAGAAGACTGGAAACGACTGAAGAACAACATCGAACAGGCCAAGTCAGACAGGATTAAGCAGAATTACGAGGATACATATAGGCATAAACAAGTTAGTGAAGAAACGTACAACAGAAAGTAGGTCGATAATCTTGCTATGGAAGCAAAGGAAACCGTTGGCAGTGGCAGAATGAAAGACGTGTATAACATTACAAAAAAACAGTAATAACAAACGTAAGACAGCAAATGTAACGAAGGACACATATGGACGTTCTTAACGTAAGGATCAGCCAGAAGGGAGAGACTGAGATACCACTTCGATGACATACTTAAAGGTACTTAATCAATTCGATTTTTTGCTAGTCTCATTTAAAATTAATTTTGCGAAAAACGAAATCTACATAGTATCCACTGCTAGCTCATTTGTGCATCTTATACATGTAGTTTTTGAGAAATCGTCAGACAAACTATCAAAGTAGTTAATCCTTGTTCAAGCATTAACTGGAGTGAAAACCGAAATGCTGAAAAATCGCGATTTTCTTCCTTGGTGAAATTTCGTTACTTTGTCATGTGATCGGCGAGAAGTCACGCCCATGATCAGCATTGACCCACACAGTGTTTACCATTTTGGATATCCACTATTTTGATACTTACCAGATCTAACGACTACAGTCATTTCTTTCGATGATTTGAAAAAAAATAGGCATTTCTTTATTAAATCTATACTGCGGATGTTACATAAATAATTCACACACTACATATATGGACACCAATGAACCAGATTTGCGATAGGCTAAAACAGTTGAGGAAGCAGTTTTAAGAGACATATATCTATATGACGACCTTGTAATAGACAGGTAGCAACAATTAAGTTACCGCAGAATTGTTGAAAGCAGACATGACTACAGCAGAGAAATGGCTTTTAAGGTTATTCGGAACATTTATTTGGGAAACAAGAGAAAGTACCAAAGACATGGAAGCATGGGCTAATTTTCAAAATACCGAAGAAAGGAGACCTTACATATTGCGGAAATTTGAGAGAAATCATTCTAGATATGTTCCCAGTAAAGTGTTCGGAAGAGTGATTATAGACAGAATTACAGACTGAGTTGACAAACAAGTTGAGAGATGAATAAGGCTTCAAAAGATGAAGAGGTACAGTTGAACAGATATTCATTCTGCGAAATATAGATCAGGTACAGGAAATGCAGGATAACATTACAAATCAAGTTTGTGGACTTTGAAAAGGCGTTTGACTCTGTGCACAGGTGGAGCCTTTGAAACATAATGGAGAGCTATGGAATCCCACACAAGATAATCTAAATGATTCAGATCTTACACGGGACAGTGAATAAAGGAAACAACACAAGGATAATTCATGTAAAACTTGAGGACTTAGACTTTGCAGATGACATTTCACGTGTCATCAAGCTACAGCCATGTGCTAGCACAGGCAACCCAGACGAATCAATTCGCAGCAAAAACCAGACTTAACATCAATAAAAAGAAAACTGAAGTATTGAGGATAAACAACAAGTGCAACAACAGGAAATAGATTTATCTTCAAACAACTGAATACAGTGGAGAAGTATACTTACCTGGGTACAAACGTGTGTGCCTGTGTCAGTAAGCAACTAGGAGGGGTGGTGATATATCAACAGAATTCGAAAAGCAAGAACATTTTTCATGAAGCTCAAACAAAGATGGAGCTGAACGATATACACATTGATACAAAAAGTTGAGATTATACATACACTTGTAAAACCAGTGTTATTGCACGGGTGAGACATGAAAGGTAAACGAAAGTGACTAGCGGAGACTGGACACATTCCTATTCAAGTATCTAAGGAGGATCGTGGAAATGGATAGGATATGTATTCAGAAAGAGAGAAGACAGCCACTGGCTGGCGGCTTTGAAATGGACACCGGAAAAAAAATGGAAAGAGGGTCGCCCAAAACAACCCGGCGAAAAAACGTTGAAATACAAATGCTGGGGGCATACTGGGGTGGAAGACATGGACTGGAGCGAAACTGGTGGCCAAAGATAGAATGAACTGGAGAAACAGCGCTGCAGTTTTATGGGCCATGGGGCCCGAAGCGGATAGGTTACGTAAAGAGAAGAACTCACAAATTGTCTAACGGTTCGGGCAGCCGGGGATACACGAGGTGCAATGCATCAAAGTGTTGTTGGACGGGGGAATGCGTATTAATGCCACACGAGAAACACGAGACGAGGGGAAGTGACACCACCTCACGGGCCCGTGCATATCAAATGTGTGTGTGTGCGTGTGCGTGTGCGTGTGCGTGTGCGTGTGTGTGCGCGTGCGTGTGCGCGTGCGCGCGTGTGTGTGTGTCACAGAGTTACATCATTAATCATCCCCCTACAAAACAAGAGCGATAAGCCAGCTAGAGAAGTATAAACTTATCGGGCTGGTAGCCAGTGACAATGACACCAGGAACCAGTTAAGAATATATGTCATTAGCATTTGTTATTAATGGGGCATGATCACCACGTTAGTAATTTGGGTGAGAGTGGTCCCAGCAGTTGTGTTATAAGTGTGGGCAGTTGGGTTGTTCATACTGATGCGTGAGTGAGCAGCGTGCATTAGTATTTAACTCCACGACATTTGGAGGCTTTGCTGGAGATAATTGTTGGACAACGAATGTGGTTGTTTCCTGTGTGGATTAGACCTGTGCGAATCGACAGAAGACAACACCTAACACTATTATGCAATAGACATTAACGCACTAGAAAATGCGCAACGCAGAGCCACAAAATTGGTTCCAGAACTTAGAAACTTAGAATAGAATGACAGACTAGAACATCTGAAGTTACCATCCCTGGCATACCGAAGGAGGAGAGGATATTATGATCCAAACGTACAAGATACTACATGACATCGATGACATAAACAAAGAAGATTTATTCACAAATAACACTCAGAGCACACGCCGCCACAAAGATAAATTATACAAGACACCCAGCAGACTCGACATCAGACACCCAGCAAACTTGACATAAGACATCCAGCAGTCTCAACATAAGACACCCAGCAGACTCGACACAAGACACCCAACAGAGTCGACATAAAAAATATATATACATTCTCGCAACGCGTATTTCAGGACTGGCCTGACCTTCCACTATCAGCCGTAGCTGCCCCAAACTTTTCCTTTTATTTACTTAAATATGCACAAATCATAGAACGTTTTTCTCATCTCAATTAATAACGACGAATAAAGAAGGGTGTTTAAAGGGCTAAAAAGCCTTATTGCAGCTATTACTCTATTAGAACCCGAAGATCAAGGCAAGTAAACATCTGTTTTCATATGTTAGTATCCCCAATTGTGCAAAAAAGCTTACTTGACTGTCAGCATGAACATGCAGCTCGGGAATGCAGCATTTACACAAGCAGCTGCTGATGACCATTCCAAAGACCAATCAAGAAACATTATCATGGCATACCTTACAGTGAGGATGACGACATATGCACGACGACACACCAAGATTATTGCACATATGAACTCGCCATCATCCTGACATGCAATGACAAAGCTAATCTTGTTTAAGGGCACATACTATTAACACATGTGCTCATCCATCAGACAGTGAGTGTATTATTATAGTGATTTAACAGTCACATTAGTGAGACATGTATTTTAACCCATTGTACATTTACTACACTCAATAACTGAAGTTATTTAGTAGATGCTGGTATGGTATATGATGTAGACTGGGTGTTGTACGGTATAAACACTGCATCTCCAGTGGGTTCTTGCCGTACAGCAGCGTGGATGTCACTGGCCTGTGCCCGCCTGTGCCATGTATCAACTAATAAGGGTTCAGCGGTCTTGTTTAACCTACGGTTGTTCTATTTATGTATGTAGTGTGTGCGTGTGCGTGCGTGCGTGCGTGCGTGCGTGCGTGCGTGCGTGCGTGCGTGCGTGCGTGCGTGTGACAAACATACAAATAGACTAACAGAAACACAGTTAACTGTTGATGTAACTGTTGATTTCTTATACACAAAACGTCTCGGTTGAAATAAATATTTCATCTGTCATCGGTCATCTGTCATCTGTCATCTGTCATCTGTCATCTGCCATCTGCACTTTGGGCCCGTTCAAAACATTACATAGTCCACAAGTACGTGGGGGTGTTTAAACCAGGGTTTGTTTGTTGTACTTGTGCTGAGTAAGTCGGGCACCTGCGCCACCTCCGATATGTTTAATAACTTTTGACGTATCGTACTTTTCTTCCACAAAGTATTAATAATGTTCACCGCGTGTGCTGCGTGAAAAGGTGGGACATGGAAGCAGGTAGACCCGCTAGGTGGGAGGATTATTGTGGAAAGGGAAAGTGAATGTAGGAAACAGAGGGAAAGAATTGAAATAATACCGTGTGCCTGTGTGTGACGCGCGAGTGCGTGGGTTAGTCTGCGTGTAGACTACGGGTCAGTGAAGTTTTATGTGACAAATTTAAATTTAGCTGAACATACATAGTTGTTTGCCAGACGTTGGCCTGCAACGATGACTCCGGGCTGACAAGAAGGCGAGTGACACATGTCGGTGTATAGTTACTTGCACTGCCAGGCAGTGGAGTGTCCACGCCTGCCCCCAGCACCAGCAAATGTCTGCGGCCTATATAGTGCACATTATGTTGGCTCGTATCACTACTTTGGCGCCAGTGACCACTTGAAGTTGGGGCGAACTAAGAACATTTGATCATTCAAACACCGGACTAATGGTTTCTAGCCTGAGGCAGACTAAGCTACCCGGACTAACCGTCAACATAGTGCGTGAGTGGGTGGGTGAGTGAGTGAGTGTGTGCGTGCGTGCGTGCGTACGCGCGTGCGGACATGCGTGCGCAATTATGAACGATTTCTGCCAAATAACAGTGTTGACGTACAATTTATTAACTGAAAAATCGCCGTAGATTTTTTAAAGACAAACACCAAAAGAAGATCATTTGTGGCAAATGGTTGTTCCGAAGTATCTGGTTATTATGCCGTGATTACACAACACTGCCACAGCCTGTTTGCTGCACACTAACTTTAACAAGACTGGCGCCAGTGACCATTCGAAGCTGAATCGAAGCAAGAACATTTGCTCATTCAAACAGCAGGTTGCACCGGATTAACGTATGGCGGGTAGCTTACATTACACAGTAATCACCGAACTATAGTCAGTGCATGTGTGCGCGTAATACCAAAAGCTGATATTTTGTTTCCAAATTGCCCGAGTTACACGTTACACGAGTGGTGTATCAAATCAAGATATTTCGTCGCCTTTGGGTGAGTTTTGGAAAACCACTATAGGGTCATATTAGTTTCACGACAGGTCCACGAAGCGAATACGGCGGCTCTCGAAGAGACAAGGTTGTTCAAGATTGTAGGAAGATTCTTCCACGACGTCTTGTTGGTCGCGTCTACTGACAGAGGTCGCGTCGGGTAGTGTGTGCCGGGCTTAACGGAGCTTTACGGCGATTTTCATTGGCTGATTTAATGACTTGCCAATATAACACAATACATCGGTCTTTATATGTTGCAAAACTGTGTTATTTTTATTTAATCGCCAAATTGTGCATTTACGAATACATCTTCTTTAATATAAAGTAGTTTGTGACTGTGTCTGTATGTCTGTCTGTCTGTCTGTCTGTCTGTCTGTCTGTCTGTCTGTCTGTCTGTCTGTCTGTCTGTCTGTCTGTCTGTTATCTCCGTCAGTTTCGTATGTGTGAAGCTGACATTTTGTAGGCGTGCCCAGGAGCCCACGATGGTGGCCCGCACATAAACAAATTGACGTGGACGTTTGACGTAAATGGCGTAACTCGGAACAATAGTTACGTGCAATTGTTAGCAACGTTAGGCGTGTTTCAACAATCGTTAAGTGATCTACGTCAAAGCCCACAGAACGCTTCGCGAAACGGGCAGTTGTAAGTGATTTTTGGAGCTTGAAGTTGTCATTGCCACTGGCATTGCAAGTACCAAAACATGACTGGGAAGTTCATACCTTAAATTCATACCCTAAGAACGGTCAATAGTTACCCAGTTTTGAGTTTTGAAACCAGGTTCAATGGTTGTTTTTTTCTGTTGGCGTTGTTCACGTTTTCACTATTGGTTTGGTACTATTGTTGTTCCGGTCTGTCTAGTTTGTGAATTGGTAAATATACAGGTCTGGGTGATCTTTGTACGCTTTTCTAAGTCAGGACTTGAGCTTATTTACTGCTGTGGCCAGTATCGTGTCCTCCGACAATGAATTCCATGCATTTATGATTCTGGTGATGAGTATTGTGTGCCTCAGTCCTGTTGTTCTCTGTACGCGGAGTTTTCACTGTGTCCTCTTGTTCCAGTGTCTTTTGAGAACATAATCTACGACAGACACATCGAAAACTTACAAACTTGGGTAACTGGATCGACCCCTTTAATAATTTTGAATGTTTGGATGATGTCAGTCTTCTGTGTTTTAGGGTTGGAACATCTAACTCTTTCAGTCTGCTGCTGTATGGTAGACCTTTCGTTTCTGGTACTAAGCGTGTAGCTAATCGTTGAACTTGCTCAATGGGGTCTTGGTCTTTTTTAGGTGAGAGGACCACAGGCTATTACATTTTCTCCCATGCAACGCCGGGCAACTGGGCCAGTAAGGAGATAAAAGAACAATGTAGCAATACTAGTTGCATATATATTATTTAACTGTTACAAAATGCCTATAAATTTGGCAAGTTTGGAAGAACGGTTTTGTTTTGTTCCTGTACTTTCAAAGAATAAAACAAGAAAGAGAAGAATGCGTCACATGAGATTAGATACAAAATGCGCTTCGATTGTTACGTGATCCCCGATAATAAACTCCCCATAGTTAAGGTTCAGTCACTTTTAATGTAGAAACATTAGGATCACACTATCATAACGTGTCCTGTCTTGGGAAACTCAGTCGTGCCCATATTAACAAACACCATCCCACTCGTTGACATGGCCATATGTCCATCTGTGAGGCATTATTACTATCAGTGATCAACATTTCAGAAATGCTTTTCACGATTACTTATTGTTGTAGGTGATAATAAATAATACGATAGCATATGCAATTGTTTAAAATCTAGAAATCCGTACAGATCGGTAGTAGAATATGTTATGCAAACTGAATGGCGAACTACGAGGATTGGTCCACCTAAGCTGCTTTGGTGCCCCCGACACAGAGAAACATCGATGTCCCAGCACTGGCAACCCTCCCCTATACATGTGTAGTTTTGGACTCGTTCAAAAGTTACATAATTATGGGGTGGGTGGGGTGTTTTTCCGCCACCCTACTTCGCTGTGATTAGGTCTGGCACCCGCCCTTCAAGGCATACCGACGCCAAGTCTTCTTCTTCCGGTTAATTTAACTTTACCGTTTCATCTTTTTGGTCCGTGGACGTTTCTTTCTACCGTGATGTCATTTTCGTTGCCATTTGCGTCGAGAGCCCTTTCTGTATCGGAAGTGTGACAACAAAAACGTTCGTAAAATAAAAGATAGTAAACAGGATGTTGTGTAGACGCACTTCAATTTTCACGGGCCTTTTCCTGGCATTGTGTCTGCGCATAAAATTTAAGATATTAGTGGAAATTTCAAAGAGTGTCTGCCAGGTGTTACTTAAGGTGCATTAGGTTAGTGCGCTAGGTGTTACTTAAGGTGCATTAGGTTTGAAGCCATGCACTAGTGCCTGGGTCAATTGTCTGTGTTCAACACGTAACAGTCTACATCTGATATGTAGTCGACTGTGGAGATCTTATCTTTCTTGGTGTGTGCATCTCAATTAGGCTTTCTTGCATTAAATAATGGTTGGGTGTATATTTATCGCCAGTGTGACAATATGTTAAGGTAGTTTGGTGAAGCGTCACGCAATTATTAACTTTTGAATGGTGCAGTTTTTAATAGTCCTGTTTTAGTTACTCAAACGTAGATCGACATTTGTGATTATGAAACGTGTACTTTGTTCAGTGCTACCTGCTCAATGAATAAATATTTCGTGACATCGATGGTATTTTTGAGCAATTCACATTATCACTATTGGCAGAAGGTAATCTCGCTTACTCTCGCTTGCCTTTGCGAACCCCCCAAGAAGAAAGTATAGACACAGACCCATGTTTTTATGGGACGAGGTGACGTAGTGGGTATAACATTGGACTCTCGTCCGAGAGAACCCGGCTTCGAATCATATTGCTGCCGTTTCGAAGCTTGGGCAATGTTTTTTAATATATGTTGCATCAGTTCACACAGCTGTAAATGAGTACATGGCTATAAGTAACAGTGGATATGTGAACGAATAGTCTTCGCGCAGTAATTGCAGCATGGCTGAATGCTTCCAAGAGAAGTCGAGATGGCGTTGGAATAAACTGGTCTGCCAGGGCGTAAAATATAAAGCGCTTTGAGCAGTCCTAAGAACTAGTGTGATAAATGAATGGAACAAACTGCCAAATGATTGTGTTAATGCTAGTAGTGTGAATATGTTTAAAAATAGAATTGACAGATATTTGATAAGGGTGGGCTACACATAGATGAGAAAATTGTTGGACTCTCGATAAGCCAATGGCTTCCTTGTCCACTTGCCATCTGGAACTTGTTGTTTGGGATGGCAACCTTGTTAAATCTTGTTAAATCTTGTTAACTGGAAACCGCGCCGTAAGATGGTGTCACTGGTCGGATTATGTCGTATTTATGTGTATGAGTGATATATATATATATATATATATATATATATATATATATATATATTATTATTATTATTATGTGTTACGTATATTTCGGATAACGGAATTGAGCTGCTAATACAACACAATAGCATACAAGATAAAAAAGTACCCTAACATAAAAGAGCACAGAAAGTTAACGTTTCGGCTGCAGTACATCTACGCATGCAGTACAACTACGCATGCAGTGCAACTACGCATGCAGTGCAACTACGCATGCAGTGCAACTACGCATGCACTGCAACTACGCATGCGGTGCAACTACGCATGCGGTGCAACTACGCATGCGGTGCAACTACGCATGCGGTGCAACTACGCATGCGGTGCAACTACGCATGCGGTGCAACTACGCATGCAGTGCAACTACGCATGCGGTACAACTACGCATGCGGTACAACTACGCATGCGGTGCAACTACGCATGACAGAGTGCTAAATATTAATTTCGTTTCATTTTATTGATGACGTGTATCGATGCAATCGAAATTTAAATTGGTTCGATTGCTTAGTATAAACTGATAAAGTTTACTCTTTTATATGAGTTAACTTGAGAGTCAATTTCATTGTTTAACTATATTCAGGGTAACCAATCATATTCGTCACAACGCAAAGCCTTGATTATCCAAGTTGTAAGCATACATAGTTATATTAACTAGCAAAAATGTCAATCCTCGTGGAGATAACTTGGTACTTCGTACGTGACTCTCACGATAACAAAAATGTCAATCCTCGTGGAGATAACTTGGTACTTCGTACGTGACTCTCACGATAACAAAAATGTCAATCCTCGTGGAGATAACTTGGTACTTCGTACGTGACTCTCACGATAACAAAAATGTCAATCCTCGTGGAGATAACTTGGTACTTCGTACGTGACTCTCACGATAACAAAAATGTCAATCCTCGTGGAGATAACTTGGTACTTCGTACGTGACTCTCACGATAACAATATTTACAAATGTCACAGAATGTTCATATATGCCTTGGTACTTGGTCCTGCCAGTAATACTAGCGACGCTTTGTCCTTGTGTTACGTAACTTTGGACAATAGAAGAAACGACGCATGATGTTGTCAAAAGGTGTACGTAGCCTAGTGGTTGTACGCAATAACTACAATGGGTACTCACGGTCGATTAAAATAAGATTAGGCTTTCATCCGGGATTAGGTTAACTCATCAAATAAGAGTAAACAGTTGTAAGTTTATTTGATGCATTCGAATCAACGTTAAACCTTGACTATATAACTGTCACACTGAAAACCTAAATCATGCACAATAATGTTATAGTGTAGAATCAGAATCTCGATAATTAGTAATGATGCTTATTTGGTAATGGCGGTTCTGGGTAACGCGTACACAAAATGGAGTGTGTTATAGGCAAAGCATATCTCCGGCGCTACATTCTCTTCTCGGTGAGTTCACGAAGGCGAGCGAGAGTCAGATAAGCGAGACTATAGGCTCTGGTTAGTCTCGCTTATCTGACTCTCGCCCGCCTTCTGAATTCGCAGAGAAGAGAGTCTTTGTCTCGTTGTTACCCACTGTCACCACTCCATTTTGTGTAGGCGTTCCCGTGAAGCGCCAGCAGCCAATCAGCGTCATTATAGAAATGCTGCACAAACATGTTTGCCTGATTGAACTGACAGTTGTGTCAATATAATAACAGTTTAAAGTTAATTCGAATTGCATCGTATAAACTGATAAAAGTTAATTCTTATTTTATAAATTAACCAAATGCCCGGATAACATCGTAATTAGGTAATTATGTATGCGCACAGAATCTTGGTGCATGCATAACTTCCGTCGCAATGTCGTCAATGAAACGTACACATTGATTCCAGGCGAATTGTGCGAAAAACGGTGGTGCCACAGCGCGGAGCCTGGATAATTGAGGCTAGGCAAAAGTATAACGTGATTCCTCAAGGTGGCAGCATTTTTGCCTGTGATTTTTCTGTGCTTGGACTAATGCAGGAGTTTGGGCAATTTTGTCGCATGCGATAGGGATAATTTATATAATAATTACTAATTTATGTTAAAATGTTGTGTTGGTCAAAGGATCATTTAGTAGTTAGGACACTTTCCTGATAGCATGTGTAGGCCGGGTGACTGCGTCTGCGACATCAGCTTTTTATCTTTGAAATAATAAAGTTCTTGTTTTATATTTTAAGCATCTAGCATTTCATTTGTTACAGACAGAGACAATCAAACAAAGCGATCGGCCACATTTTCAATCAACGATTCAACCTTATCAACAGCAAAACTAGCAGATCACATTGCATAGAAACGCCACTAGCAAGAGCGGATAATCCGGGAACTAGACAAATTACACGATTTGTCGCTAGGTTATGCTAACCAAAGATATTTGATGCGAACTTGCTTTCCTTTGTCGGGCTAAAAGCAGAACTGCACAGAATGACACTTTTCCGGACATGAGTGCAACTACATATTCGAAGTATTCAACAAATCGATAGGCTGCGTTATGTCTATAGATATCGCCATCGATTAACTATGAAGGCAATCGCCTGCACTGGCCACTGGCACTGGCCACTGCTGGTAAGCCGCGCAGTCCGCGAATCGCGCTATTGTCCATTGAACAGGTGCAGTGAAGCGTGTCGGCAGCGGTCAACGTGCTGGAACGGGTATGCGGTCTCGTTTGGAGAGACTTTATAAGTTCCCAGAAGGTCAACAACAACTTTGGTTGTAAAAGTGAACGGAAGTTGTACATGGATATTGCGCACAAACAAAACAGAAGTAGTTGGAATTAACTCGCTCTTGCCTCTAAAGCAAAACAAGGAATCCTAACTGAGTCTGAGACATTAGACTAGTTAGAATCGTCTTCTGCATGTTGCTACGGTAACGTCAGGTAAACGTTCACGATAATACTAATAGTAATAGGCAATATATACCGTGTTCCGGATTGTAGCTTAGGAATTACAGGAACATCGCAGCCTGGTTCGTACTGGTTCGCAGTTGGCCTAGTTGGAAAGACAATGCATGGTATTGTTAAACACTTTTTGTGGCTCAAATCACACATTTATGTGTTCGTGTCTACATACCAAGTATGCAAGCACTCTACAGTGACTACAGCAGTGTGCGTAACGTTTGAAATAGCTGTTAAATGAGGGTTTAAGATTTGTGAGCTGTGGTGAGAGGCTATTCCTGATTCCCGAGGCAAGCATTATTCACATTTACCACATTTGTAAAACGGTCTGAAAGGATAATCATAAAGCCATATCTCATGGCCTTACATGTGCAGTTTGTTTAATTCTGATTAAATGATGATATGACTATGAAATAGTTACAGTGATAGATTACATGAAATCTTTTGTCAAAATTGTACATACGCCCTCAACTAAAATAACTCTACATCGTGCATGCATGACCAGAGTGTTGTATCTAAGGATGAAGACTTAATGAATAAGAATGTGTACAATCTAGTAGAAAGTGCAATGTTTTTGTTTGTAACTAGTTTGGGTGACAGATACTATCATAGTAGGTGTAGTGTGACGGTAGTTTTGTGGAAGACTGTTGGAATTTCTACTGATCATACTTCCCCAAGTGCTACTGTTTATGTAGAAGCACAAAGCAGTGACAGTATTCTTTGACATAACTATATTATTTATAGTAACATACTGGAAGTTTTATGTTTAAAGAAGTTTCACAGTGTCTGGAAATACCACTTTAGATCAATGCCTAGCCATGAATTGACATAACCATCCCTGTATCCCATAGGTACTGCTGCCTATTTATCATAATAAAGTTCAGTCATGCAGAACAAGTTGAGTTGACTGTGTCGCGAGACACTACAATGTTCAGCATTGATATCTTAATGTACAACCCTAACGCAGTGATTATGATATCAATAGAGTTCTGGTCCAAAAGTAGTGAGTCATTCTGTACATGTCTTGTACTGCTGGTTACCTTTGTATGTGCTAGGTGCTGCTTCTGTGTAGACTCATGTCCCATTTGTTTATAGTTACCATACACATGTCATGACTATCCATGCTGTGTGGCTGACATTGGCTGTATGGGCAGAGAATGCAGACCTTTTCAATGAAGGTATGTATTGCCATTTAAAATGTTTTTTGATTAAGCCATTTCACTTTAATATAATAGGAATATCTAACTTGGGCTGAAGTTTGTGTGACAGTTTCTTGGAGACTGGCAGGGTTTTCGACAGCATTACTGAGTGTAGCAGGTTGTTGAATGTTGTGCTGACACCTTAATTTGGTCTTTTGAACTCTTTAATGGCAACATAGTTTATCAAATCTATGTTGGAAATTAGTCTGTGTCAGGCTTCTATACTAGTCCTTGTCCTATTTAAACTTATTTTGATGGCCAAGCCTCCAAGGCTAGTATATGTGCGCTTTACAAAACAAGCCAGTGTTGCTGTCCTCCACTGAATCTATTTAGCGATGATCCTAGACTACTAAGTACTGTAAAAAAATATTTATGAGTACCTAACTTGTAAAATGAGATATTGTCATTTTTACAACTAATCAATGTTGAGGTCAATGAGCAGGTATAGCTAATGAAGGATGGCTACACTTGTAAACAGTAACCTGAAGTTGTATTAAATGCCAGTTAGATGAAACCTTCCAGCTGGTAGCATTAATTTGCTACTGTCTCATCCTCACTACCTCATGGATAGTAGTAGTACTGTGACCAGCGACAATGGGTCCACTACCAATAAAAATTAAGTTCCTGCGTGCGAGCCATGTAAATGTGAACAAGCAATATTATTGGTTAAGACAGCAACCAAAAAATCAGTGTTTCAACAGGTCGATCTGTCAGGGGTACTGATGTATTCAGAAGCCCTTACCAGCGAGGATGTACTGCCTGTCACTTTGTCGTTTCCGTTGAATTATTCTATTCGAACCCGTGCAGATTTGTTGCATAATCAAACAGACACATGGTAGTATTTATTGTCCTCCACAGACTCCTTCAGCCAGTTATAACCTCCACTAAAAATATTCTTGATCCAGTTATTTACAGAAAGCAAAAAGCTACAAACACGTTTCCCTTTATGAATAATGAATACCAGATACCTTGCAGTAACTAACACCAATATTTGTTCTTTGATTTATATGGATTCTTTGTTCCATTATAAAAATTAGATTTTCCATACATAATTACTGGTGTGTGTGTTGTCACTTAGTTGTACCAGTGTCCTGCTCTGGCTGGTCAACTATTTATAGAGCAGTTGACTCCAGTGAAGGAGAACCATATGTTTGTCGTTAGTGCAAATTGTATTCACATAATATTCATTCTATCCATACAGCTGTACACCATTTTATGCATGCCTGTAAGCAGGGTTGAAAAAAAATCGGATTTTTTTATTTATTTAATTTTTTTGAGAGGGTGGATTAGCACCAGTCTAAGGCTCTCTATTCTAAGGGTCTCCAACCAGACTGCAAACTGGTACAGTATTAAACAATTGTAGCCCAGACTGTCTCATTTTAGTCAACATACTGAATTGGTAACAACTAGCACAAGCTCTAGGTGGACTTTAACTCAGGGCTTCTGACTTGAAAAGATACTTCCTCTGGAAGAAAAGTTTGTGTGGCTTCACTGCATTCAGAAAGGGAATAGCTCAAACATACACAATGTCATAAAATATTTGACTATCAGGGTATCTGGTGTCAATACAGCTACACAAGTGTGCATACTTTGTGCTTTTGTATAAAAAAACATGCAAAACTTTGTTGATCTCGATGCTTGTAAACAATTATATGTGTTAAATTCATATAATTCAGCGATTAAAATAATTGGAAATAAAAAAATCATAAATAAATTTTTTTTTAGTGATTTAAATCAAATGATTTAAATCAAACAACCATGCCTGTAAGTGGGCATGTCGTGCAACCATTCACATACAAAATCAATTGAAAGAAAACAAGATAAATTTTAATCATGTATGATACGACTTTTGATCGAGGGGGGCAGGGTTCGAAACCACCTGCTGCCATTTCAAAACTTGGGCAGTTTTGTTCAACCTACTTTGCTCATATTCTTTCGCAAATGACACTAAAGCTGTTCGGCCCTTCTACCTGTTGTCTATGCCAAGGAAAGTAAAAGATACCACACAGGGAAATTGACCAAATCTGTTGTGGACTCGCTAACTCTAGAGAAGGACACTCTGAAATAAACCATCAGGCCTGCCACTGGCTCCTCGGGCCTGTTGGAATTAAAACAAATAAACATAAGCAACTGTTTTATATTAAGCATACGCAAATGAGTTTGTGCATTCGTGCGTGCATGCATTTATGTCATTTTACACCATTTATATCTTGCACATATATTAGTTCCTATTTCATGAAATCCCCTGCAGAATTTGTAGCTAGAAATATTTAATAAACATGTTTACAAATGTGCACAGCTGATTGTTTGCTAATGGGTTTATTTTTCTAGTTGATTTAACTAATTGAAACCCTTGTGACATATGAATCACCCCCTACTTTGGCTTAGCAGCAGGAGTGAGCAGTATTAGATAATCACCAGCCCAGTGATGCTTTGTGATAACATTTGGCCTATGACTAGGGCAGGCATTGTCCTACAAGAACCAAGCACTGAGATGGACTCGCCAGTGGTGCAGCTCCTTCTGTTGTAAACAGCAGAAGTGCTTGAAAATACAGTTAAGTTAATTTTGCAGCAGGTGGATTGACCAGTTGCAGGGTGAAATTGTCTGAATGGCTTTCAGCTTCCCCCAATCATTCGTCTGTTGCTGATGTTAGAGTGCTTGGTAAGCTGAGGTCAGCTCCAGTATTAACCTTGTGTTAGTTGGTAGCAGTGTTCATTGTGGTATGCTAGTATCCTCGAAGACTCAGGTAGGTTGGTGTTATAGTGATGTCATGTGCAGAAAATGATGCATGGTTCTCTGTTTACTAACCTAGAGAACAGGGTGGCAAATAGCTAAAACTTAAAACAAACTGGTGTTTTTTTTGTTCAGCATGAACAAAACAAAGTGTAGAAATATCTCAGAATATCTCGGGGTGCACATAGATAACAAATTGGTAGACCCTCAGTAAGCCAATGGCTTCTATGTCTGCTTTCCATCTGGGTATTTTGCCTTGGGTGGATTTCTTGTTACATCGCTGGATGTATTTAAAGTGAATTAACCTGACTGCCTTGGTACAATGTATTGGGGGGGTGAGTCTTCATGGTAAGACAATTATCACTATTTATCAATATTATATCTGCATAAAATTCAAATTTATTAACTACTACTATTTTATCGATTTTATATTTTAAGGCATATTTTATTTTCTAAGAAATACTTGCAATTAATTAAAGTTGTCATTGACTTCTCACATGATATGCTCTAGGACGTATCTCTCTGATTTGTTATGAAGGTGTTAATTGTGTGGCAAAATGCACTAGCTATCATCTGTGGAACTGAACGTAATGTTACTTAATAGCAAACATGATATTTTGTTTTTATAATTATAACAGTTGTACAATTCTAATATGTGACCACATTTAATCATGCTCTATTTGCTTGATTCCAAACTTGTTAAATAACTATATTAAACAGGGAGAATTGCCTAGCTCTGACATAATTACTGGCAGCAAAATTGGTCCAGCTCTTGTCATACTATTCATAACACAATCTACTGACTTTACAGGTTGCCCATTGTTTGTGGAGTATATTTAATTGGAACATTTATATGTATAAATAAATCCAAGCATATTAATCGGCTGAAATGACTTTTTAATTATTTATTAACTTATTTATTATTTTTAGTAACACTTTAATTGACTTTTTAGTAATTGTTTTAAACACCCTTTTATGATATGGACATTTTAATTATTTATCTTATTTATTTATCTATTTATTAATTAGCTTTTAAAAACTGTCATGATACATTTTGTGGAATGGCATAAGCGAAACACATGTGAGTAATATCACTTCTGCCACGCTAAAATGCATTTAATAATAATAAATCCAACCAATGTTTCGGTAATACATGTTTTGAAAAAAACAGGTATACCTGCATTGCTGTGTTGTATTTATTGCTATAAAACTAAAGCAATTGAAAGCGCAATGCTAATAGTAAATACGTTATTTTATACTTTGTTGCAGAAGTAACAGTATATCATTTCATAGCCCACTGTCTTGTGAATGTATTGCATGGCAAAACATGGATGGGTAGCCAACCTTCTAGATTCCAAACAACTTCTCTATCACTACCGGGTATTCACTAGAAAACAGTGCTCATGATTTCTTAATTTTTGCAACCCCATTTCACAGCCATTAATACTTTACTGATGGAATCTTAAAGGGAAACAAAAATCATGGTTTGGGTCTATGCACCCATAGAATTAATAAAACCAAATCGTTTGCAACTATGTGAGTGTGCACATGTGCAGGTCTGTTATTTTTGATAACATGCCCACATGTATGTTGCATAACACACTCCTGATTTCTGACCTTAGCTGAAGGTACAATTTATCTGTGTAGTTATTGTTGACATTCACTTGGAAATGCCCTTGTTTGGCTTCCTGCAGTACAGTTCATGTAGTCCAGTTCAGGCAGTCCACCAACCAAACATCCAGGCATTAAAGAATATCATAATTACACGCATATATATATATAGCAAAAAGAATTGTGTAACATACATGTAATTAAGAACTATTAATGTTACATTCTGGTCTTTTTCAGGCATATATTTGGCAGCAATTCATATCCAATTGGAGTGATTAGCTTGTTTTATAATATTCACTAGAGCCTTGTGTGGTGGTCAGGATTGTCTTGGTACTATCTTTGTAAGCATTGTGCTTTGAGCACACATACAAATGATGTCAGCTTTCGTGAAAGTGTAAGGTTGTTTGGTCTGATGTATTTTATCGGAACATTCAATGTCTCTGTAGATCACACATGTTCAGTGTATCCAAAGTTGGTGGCTTTGGAGTAGTTTGCTAATGTAAATTTTAAGAAGTTTTGGAGATAAATATATTTTGAAAATAAAATTTTTTCTACGCGGCATATGAACACCCCACGAAAGGTGAGCTCAGTTGCACATGTAAGGTGTGTCCATAACAGGTTACACATCTTACTTGTTGCATGGGATGTTTTATCTCATTGACATAAAACTAGGTATTAGATATACTTGTGGGTTTAATATCTCATTCGCAGGACATTTCCCATTTCATACCAATTTGTCAGATGCTTATCAAGGAGTAGTTATTAAACAAATAAGGGGGTTGATGGCTGGTATTAAATCTTCTGGACATGAGACAAGTACTATGTTGTAGCACTGTACTAATTTTAATATATATATTATACTAAGTATTTACAACAGGTTATAAAGTTTGATAGCAGATGTGGGCTTTTCTCTCAATCAATTTGAATCAACTTGCTCCATTTTAATTAAAGTCAATTTTGTTCATTCTACAGTTCTCCACCCAGAGCTATGCACAAATGAGTATGTGACTATAAATACTGGTGGAATTATGCCAGTTCACAGTTTGTGTGCATTGATTGCAGTTTGGCTGAATGCTTCACACTGGTGTTGGAACAAACAGGTTCACAAGAAGTGAAATGTAAAGTGCTTGGATTTGTGCTAAAGGATATATAATATACAATGAATATAAGAACTGTAGCTTTTATATATTACACTTGCCAGGAATGTTTTTGAATGGGATGGATGGATACATCTTTGATGACTTGTGTAACATTTGTTGCAGTTGCTAGTCCAGTAGCCACGAGGTGACTAGCAATGTGAAGAGGTCTGGCTTGTAGACAGTATGAGAGAGATGCCGAATGTGATGAAGAAGACAAGGGTGGGGGGCTATGACCCTCCTCGCCCCACGGCTAATAGTGCTATCAAGAGGAAGGATCTCCTGGATCCCTACCACAGCATGGTGTCTTCCCTCTTTCAACTTGACAGCGAGGAGCTTGAAGCCTGCTTCCTCGATGCTTCAAGGGTAGGTAGCATACAACTTACAATTACATGAAGGAATTCCAATTACAGTACTTGGATTTTTCAGTTTACTTTTGTGTCATAATAGTTAGTTTTCACTCTTGCTCAAGTACAAGAATGCATGATGTGGTGTAGTACAAGTATACCAGAATATTGAATAGAATCAGGGCACGAGTGCAGAAATTATGACATCTTTGTTAATGGTCTACAATAAAGGAATGAAGGTAAATAATAGCTATACTTTGATATTTAGCTTGCTTACTGCCTAGTGATAATACTGAAGACACATTCTAAAATATGTCATGACTAACCACTACAACACATTCTGACATAGCATAAAATACTTAATGGAGTGTGCTATAAATATATGAGGGGCTATGCAGAAAGTAATTTGAACTTGCCAGCAGAGAATTAAGGTAATGATATCAGCTAGTATCACATTCTCCATTGATAGGGCAGTGATTCAAATCGTCCAATTGGGATTGAAGCTTGGACAGTTCCATTCAGTCTTGATTGTACCAGTGCCCTCATCCACAAAAATAAATATCTGACAACAGACATTGGTGGAATTCCACCGATGGAATTATGTTAACAGACAGCTTTCATGCACTGACTGCAGAAGAATAATAAACGTACCAATTCCTTATTGTAACTTCCTTTATTATAACTAGTTTGGTGATGTCGTGATTGGTTTGGGTAAAACCGATTTAAGCACATATGTACGTGTTATTAAATTTCCAGCATTTTATGAGGAAGCTTGTGGTTAGCAGCATGGTACAAAGACATTACTTGATGTATGGATATTTATTATTTTGTGATATTGCGTGTATGCAGCCATGGTAAAGGTTAGTCATCTACGCATTGATTTCTTGAGCAGTTCAGCCAGGCATGCATTGTGTCCATGAACACCATAATGTGCAGGCGCCAACTGTAGAAGCGACCAACTGTGACTTTCCAATAACCTGGGGCTTTTCACCAATCAGTCATTATAAGGCTGTTGCCGGATCACTGAAAGCTGACATCATGAAATAGCAGTGGAACTAAATGTGATTTACAGAGATGTGTCAAGCTATAAATGTAAAACAATGTTTTTTTTCTAAGCACTTGAAAGTAAATGCTGCTTTTTTCAAGCATTTTCTCTTGCTATGCTGGGTATTTTACTGGCTAATGTTATGGCTATGTTATATTTGGGAAGTCTGTTAAAACAAGAATGAGACAGTGAAATGTAACATCTACAGCACTAATCAGCAAACATCAATCCACATGTCTTGGTTCATACCTGAAATGTGATAATGTTGCAGTCAAAACAATTGAATCATCATCATATGGAGAATAGAATTAAGCACTAACTGCTCAGGATAGTCTAGCACAACATAATCTAGCACAACATAATCTAGCACATCAAATGACCTGCTTTAGAAAGCACAATAACTTGACATCCTACATAAATCTTAGGGCTTAGCTGACTGGTTTTTGAAAGCACAAGTTCTAATCTATATTTTGTTTTTCTACGATTTACATACCAGAAACAGTTTGTCTAATTCCTGTCTTTAAATGCTAGTCACATCCTAGGTTTCACATCACCCAGAACTCTGTATCAACTGTTAATTATGCCTGCAAGTATGTTGTTAAAGGCAGACATGGAGTTATATTTATTAGATGGATGTGTAGCTGATGCTTTGTTTGAACACACAACCTGTGTTGTGTTATGTAGATATGTCCCATGGTTGTATTCACAGATATGGTAATCTTGTAATGAATGCCACTGTTCAATAACTTGCAGCAGTTACCACGGTGGCTCTGTGTATTGAAGCTTTGAAATATTGATAGCACAGCTGTACAGAAGCCACTTCATACCCACTGACTTCAGCTTAATCCCTAGAAGTATGAGTCAGCAGTCTGTAATCATAGTGGTGAAAACGCTTCAACTTGCCCTGACCCTTGCAAAACTAATTGTAGTACAATATGTGTATCATCATTATCGTATACTAGGATGTCATTTAGTCAGTTCATGTGCAACAGTGTTCTAGAACTTCTAGTTCTAACTTAAATCCAGGCGCCTAGTATACAGTTGTGTTGTGTCCACTGGTAACAACTAGATCTCAAGTGTATTTTGGCCTTGAATTTTTTGACCCTGACTGGTGCATCTTGCCAAGAGCAGCTCAGTACACGAGCAAGCAGTGTTCCATCCTTGTTATTTATTTATTTATTTGTTGTAGCTATTATAATAGAAACAAATGATTGTCAGTCCAGTTGGGAATTTCTCACATTTTGTTACAAGACTAACACTCTTACTTCCTGTGTCGCCAGGCACAAGGCAGCAAGCAATCGACGCCATCCATTTCTATCTGCTTTCATTCTTTCTAGGTCCTGTGTCTTTATTTTCTGGGTTTGTGTCTCTCTTGCGATGGTTTGTGTCTCTCTTGTGATGGTTTGTGTCTCTCTTGTAATGGTTTGTGTATCCCTTGCAATGGTTTGTGTCTCTCTTGTGATGGTTTGTGTCTCTCTTGTGATGGTTTGTGTCTCCCTTGCGATGGTTTGTGTCTCTCTTGTAATGGTTTGTGTCTCCCTTGCGATGGTTTGTGTCTCCCTTGCGATGGTTTGTGTCTCTCTTGTAATGGTTTGTGTCTCTCTTGCGATGGTTTGTGTCTCTCTTGTGATGGTTTGTGTCTCTCTTGCGATGGTTTGTGTCTCTCTTGTAATGGTTTGTGTTTCTCTTGCGATGGTTTGTGTCTCTCTTGTGATGGTTTGTGTCTCTCTTGTGATGGTTTGTGTCTCTCTTGTGATGGTTTGTGTCTCTCTTGTAATGGTTTGTGTCTCTCTTGTGATGGTTTGTGTCTCCCTTGCAATGGTTTGTGTCTCTCTTGTAATGGTTTGTGTCTCCCTTGCGATGGTTTGTGTCTCTCTTGTAATGGTTTGTGTCTCCCTTGCGATGGTTTGTGTCTCTCTTGTAATGGTTTGTGTCTCTCTTGCGATGGTTTGTGTCTCTCTTGTGATGGTTTGTGTCTCTCTTGTGATGGTTTGTGTCTCTCTTGTAATGGTTTGTGTTTCTCTTGTGATGGTTTGTGTCTCTCTTGTGATGGTTTGTATCTCTCTTGTAATGGTTTGTGTTTCTCTTGTGATGGTTTGTGTCTCTTGTAATGGTTTGTGTCTCCCTTGCGATGGTTTGTGTCTCTCTTGTGATGGTTTGTGTCTCTCTTGTGATGGTTTGTGTCTCTCTTGTAATGGTCTCTCTTGCGATGGTTTGTGTCTCTCTTGTAATGGTTTGTGTCTCCCTTGCGATGGTTTGTGTCTCTCTTGTAATGGTTTGTGTCTCCCTTGCGATGGTTTGTGTCTCTCTTGTAATGGTTTGTGTTTCTCTTGCGATGGTTTGTGTCTCTCTTGTGATGGTTTGTGTCTCTCTTGCGATGGTTTGTGTCTCTCTTGTAATGGTTTGTGTTTCTCTTGCGATTGTTTGTGTCTCTCTTGCGATGGTTTGTGTCTCTCTTGTGATGGTTTGTGTCTCTCTTGTAATGGTTTGTGTCTCTCTTGTAATGGTTTGTGTATCCCTTGCAATGGTTTGTGTCTCTCTTGCGATGGTTTGTGTCTCTCTTGTAATGGTTTGTGTCTCCCTTGCGATGGTTTGTGTCTCTCTTGTAATGGTTTGTGTCTCCCTGGCGATGGTTTGTGTCTCTCTTGTAATGGTTTGTGTTTCTCTTGCGATGGTTTGTGTCTCTCTTGTGATGGTTTGTGTCCCTCTTGTGATGGTTTGTGTCTCTCTTGTAATGGTTTGTGTTTCTCTTGTAATGGTTTGTGTCTCTCTTGTGATGGTTTGTGTCTCTCTTATAATGGTTTGTGTTTCTCTTGTGATGGTTTGTGTCTCTCTTGTAATGGTTTGTGTCTCTCTTGTGATGGTTTGTGTCTCTCTTGTGATGGTTTGTGTCTCTCTTGTAATGGTTTGTGTATCCCTTGCAATGGTTTGTGTCTCTCTTGCGATGGTTTGTGTCTCTCTTGCGATGGTTTGTGTCTCTCTTGCGATGGTTTGTGTCTCTCTTGTAATGGTTTGTGTCTCCCTTGCGATGGTTTGTGTCTCTCTTGTAATGGTTTGTGTTTCTCTTGCGATGGTTTGTGTCTCTCTTGTGATGGTTTGTGTCTCTCTTGCGATGGTTTGTGTCTCTCTTGTAATGGTTTGTGTTTCTCTTGTAATGGTTTGTCTCTCTCTTGTAATGGTTTGTGTCTCCCTTGCGATGGTTTGTGTCTCTCTTGTAATGGTTTGTGTCTCTCTTGTAATGGTTTGTGTTTCTCTTGTGATGGTTTGTGTCTCTCTTGCGATGGTTTGTGTCTCTCTTGTAATGGTTTGTGTCTCTCTTGTGATGGTTTGTGTCTCTCTTGTAATGGTTTGTGTCTCCCTGGCGATGGTTTGTGTCTCTCTTGTAATGGTTTGTGTTTCTCTTGCGATGGTTTGTGTCTCTCTTGCGATGGTTTGTGTCTCTCTTGTAATGATTTGTGTATCCCTTGCAATGGTTTGTGTCTCTCTTGTGATGGTTTGTGTCTCTCTTGTAATGGTTTGTGTCTCCCTTGCGATGGTTTGTGTCTCTCTTGCGATGGTTTGTGTCTCTCTTGTAATGGTTTGTGTCTCTCTTGTAATGGTTTGTGTCTCTCTTGTAATGGTTTGTGTCTCTCTTGCGATGGTTTGTGTCTCTCTTGTAATGGTTTGTGTCTCCCTTGCGATGGTTTGTGTCTCTCTTGCGATAGTTCTTTGGTATGTTTCTTTTGGGCGTCCTCTTTTTTCAGATGGTCTCGAGTACTGTGTCTGCTTTGGTGTTCTTGTAGGCGGCATTCTAAGGACATGCTCCAAATATCTCCATATTGTAGCATTAGTAAACAGAGCCCAAACACTAGAAATGCTACTAAATTCAAGTAATGAGGCAAAATTGCATTGGTCCGAAACAAACTGTAGCACAGAAACATAGCTTCTATGCAACTAGTCCACTTATTCATTGTGTTTTATTAATCCTCACACTTCTGTAAAAGATAAATGTTATGTATTGACATTGCAGGATGGCAACTTTTCTACGATAGAGCAGTTACTGCAGCACAGAGACAGTCTTATGTTCAACATCGATGCGAGGGACGGCCAGACAGGAAACACAGCCCTCTTATGGGCAGCTAAGCGTGGCCATGCACAGGTACTATTAGGACTATGAGTCCTCTGTAATAATAATAATACACAGTTCTTTTATGGCAGTCTCCTGCATTATACAGATCAGATATGCTTTATAATAAAGATATGCACATGGTTATGCTTATAATCCAATATTTAAAATATTGACATTGATTATAATTTTGACAACTTTTTAACAACGTGTCATTGGTTGTATATATTATATTGAACAGGTGGGTGAAATGGTATCATGTACTCTATCATCTACATCAGAGCTAGTGGACTGAGGCGCTCCCTGCATCTGTTATTGATAAATCTACATTGCAATGTTACTAGAAGCTACTAAATCAACTGAGAACTCTATTATGCTTGATCGGAAATTCATTATTAACCATTGCATGACTGGGAACCCCATGAGGTCTCACGTTACACTAAGCTTGCTTTTTTCTTCTCTTTGGTGCTCCTATTTCTACATGTTGCAATACAAGAAACTGAATCAGCTGTCACTGCAAAACTGTGAAACACCTTTAACTGAAATTTACAGTTAGTTCCATAACTAAAATTTTAAGATAAATAACTTAGAGGTGAGCATTATAAAAATGGGAGTCATTGTTTTCACATATATAATCTGTCTAGAATTTTTATAAAATGGCTTTCTTTAAACTGTTACAGCACATTAAACATCAGTTAACTTCCTTTGTATGAAATTCATTTAAACTAAACCTTTTTTGCAGAAAAACTCACCCAAAACTGATACCCCTCAATTTCAACCCAGCCTGGTGATTCATTTTGAAATGTTGGTGTGTTTGACAGGATTTGTCACCGTATCATTACTATTCCTAGTGTCCTGGTTATTACTGCATGTGCTCCATGGCAGTCCATGTCTGTACCAATCTGGATCAGATTGCAGAGAGGCTGGTGTTCCATGGAGCTGACGTGACACCCCGGAACTATGAGGGTCAGTCTGCGGTGGAGGTGGCTTCTCCGCCTATGCGTCGGCTTCTGCTTGAATCAGCTGACAAGGGTGCTGGCCACCGCAACCTCCTGCAGGCTGCGTGGCAGGGCAATGCTAAAGTCGTCAAGAAAATCCTGGTGAGTTGACCTTTTATTACCAGAACAGATATAGAAAAATCTATTAAGATCATGTTGACATTTATAAAATCGTGATTGAAATTGTAATACAGTGCAACACGCTTATAACGAACTACTTTGTGGGTAGCTAACGAGTTTGTTGTATCCATGAATTTGTTATATGCGTGTACGCGTTTACCCGCTAGGTAGCAGTGTTGTGTGTGACAGTTTTTAAACTATTCGCCAGGTGTATATCAAATGAAAAGATATTTTGTTGTGTAACATTTATTTAGATAAAAGAGTTACAAATGTTACTATTAAGTGTAGTTATAGTGTAACATCATAATCCACCGTCTGTGAAAAGTAACGAAATATGACATGGCGAGCACGTCGTGCCCAAGCACACTAAAACACGAACTGTGGCGGGATGGGGCCACAGTAACTACAGTACGGATGTCACAAAACCACTTGAAGAGTGCTGCCTCGACTTGATTGAATGGGGACAGTCTAATTTTTTTTCTTCTGGGGCTGCCATTTGTCTCCCACTGCCATAGAAGTGGAAGTTTATTGCGATTCTTCAAGATTGTGCTTAGGGAACTAGGAGCGATGCTGTTTTCTTCTGCCACAGTGGACTTTTGCTGTCCATCATCAACAGACCGAATGATGGCAAATTTAGCCTCTAGATCTAAGCACTTCCGTTTCTGACCCAGCATTATAAATTGGGGTGAACAGTATGGCTTTCAAACAGTCATCTGATTAACAACTTTTAAACGGGCCTATTTATACAGAATCCCATATCCCAGCTGTCTTTAACAAAGTCTGTATCAAAGACGTATGAACAAAATGTGTGAAATCTGGCTTTGCTTATTGTAATCGATTCGATGATGAAATAAAAGCGATTCTGTAATCAGCTCACATAAGCTGAGTACATTATATGTAGTTCACACTTCTACTTGCACCAATCTTTATTTGAACATAGCTTAGTGGGCAGCTAACAATCACCTTTGCTGATTTCTCTCATTGACCTAATTACTTTTTGTCACTTGCGCTCTGCGCGGCCACAGCATAGCTTCCACGTCACGCGCAGGAAGTATTTGCGAACAACCAGAAATTGTTTATATGGTGAAATTTGTTAGGGAAAAGGTGTTCGTAATAACCGTGAAATCATCATACCCGTGTTCGTAATATGTGTGAACGCTTATAAAAAATCCATATGTGAGAAATTGTTTCATTATATCCGTCAATTCGTCGTATGACTTGTATCCATGTTCATTATAAGCGTGTTGCACTGTAATATGATGCTTTTATCTGAAAAACGCGTTATATGCAATTTTTGCGGTTCTTTGTTGTTCAGCGAAAGATAGGAAAACCATTAATTCCTAAGTCAATGGCATTGCCTATGATACGGTTTGATGCAAACCAGTTTTATCTCCACCACTATCAGTTTGATGACAGCTCAGGACCGTTCTTAACTCCATTGATGGATTTTGGCTTTTAGCTTTTTCATGGATAAGGACTTCATATATTTGACAATGTAACTGCAGCAACGATCAACATTGTCTGAGAGATGCTGTAATCAAGCCAGGCTCCAGAGAAAGCGGATGATGTTGTAATCGTTAATTAAATTGATACTGACTGTCACACTATTGATGTTCCAGGATGAGAGTCGTGTGGACATTGACTGTCGCAACTCTGATGGGTTGACACCCCTCCTTCTGGTCACACGGGATGTCCAGTTCTTTGAGAAGCTCGGAGAAAGGATGAACGAGGGGTACGACCCTACCCAGGTCATTGCAGAGCTGCTGGACCATGACGCGTACGTTTATACCCTCGTTTTAAATGACCTACTTCTTCATTTGTGGTTGGACATTATTGCACATCCAATGTAACTGATTCACAGAAGAAAGTAGAGTAAATTTGTATATCCTCAAATGGACTAACTTTTGAGAAGGTTGTAACAAACTGAAAACAATGTTTTTCAAAATAAATACTAAATTAGACATGTGCTGTGTGTCTGCCAGAAAACTGCTCATAGTTGCAAAACATTATTGACAGAAGTTGAAACCGCCTTCCATTGAAATGATTAGTTTTCTATACCATTGCTGTTCAGTTAAACAGTGAAGACATGTTTGATGTAAACTATGCAAGCCTGTCTTTCTCAAATTATAATACATTATGTGGTAAACTTTTGTCCTATATATATCTGTTTTTCTTGAAAAAACCAACAGTATTTAATGAAATCAATTATAAAAGATGCAAAAACAAATTAAGGCAACTTATTAACTTATTAATTAATAGCAGAAAGCTATATAAAGAGCAACTTGAAAAAAGCTTGGCATGTGATAAGGGAAGAGGACAGCATTTTCATGTAGCCAAAAGTTCTTAGTGAATGGTAAATTAACACAAAACAAGCAATTAATAGCTGATACATTTAATGAGTATCTCACAACCATTAGATCAGAATTAGCTAATGAAATACCATTCATCACATGATGATTATCTCGATGGAATTTATAAAAACTATGTTTTTAGCACCTACAACCACAGATGAGATTAGGATAATTATAGAGAAATTGAAAAATTGTTGTTCCGGCTGGGATGGCATAAAACCAAATATTATCAAACAAACTTACTCTGGTATGATTGGGCCATTATGCTACATTATAAATTTATCATTTGATAAAGGATATGTACCAGATGAACTAAAAATAGCTAATGTAGTGCCCATTTTTAAGAAAGGTGATGCTACACTAATTGAAAAAAATAAATCCATTTGTATATTAACTGTATTTTCAAAGATTTTTTAAAGACTAATATATAATAGATTAACTAAATATATTGTTAAACACAATGTTTTGTCAAACTCCAAGTTTGGATTTAAAAAAGGATATTCAACGTATATGGCTTTAACAATACTAATTGACAAAATAACTAGTGCAGTGGACAAAAGAGAACATATAATTGGACTATTTTTAGATTTTGCTAAAGCATCTAATACTGTTAACCATGATATCCTATTAAGAAAACTAAATCATTATGGAATCAGAGGAATAGCACTCCAGTGGTTTCAAAGTTATTTGTTTGGAAGACAACGAACAGTAAAATTTAATGGAATCAATTCTGTTCTTAAAAATATAACATGTGGAGTACCACAAGGGTCAATATTAGGACTGTTCCTATTCCTTATATATATATAAATGATTTAGATGCTGTGTCTCAGATCACTTTTCCCATTATGTATGCAGATGATGCTAACATTTTTATCCAAGGGAAAAATGAGCAAAAAATGCAAAAAGATTTAAACATTGAAATAAAAAGCTGTCACTTTGGCTTAAAAATAATAAACTCTCACTGAATATGAAAAAAGACACGTAGAATGACCTTTAGCAATACTAATGACATAATGACATATACATAGATGGGATAGAAATAGACACTGTTAATCATACACAATTTCTGGGAGTGATAATAGATAATAAAATCAATTGGAGTGACCATATAAAGTACATATGTAATAAAATTCCTAAGAGCATAGGCATTATCAAAAAGGTAAAGAGCAAACTGAACAAGAAGACATTGGTTAACCTATATTATACATTTATTTACCCATATATTACTTATTGTATTACAATAAGTAGTATGGGGAAGAGCCCCAACAATATATTTATCTAAAATTCATATACTGCAGAAAAGAATACTACGTATAATTAGTAATGTTGGATTTAGAAACCATACACAGTTTTTATTTAAGACGTCAAATTATGAAAATTTATCAACTAAACAAATATGTAAGCTGCATGCTAATGTATAAACATAATAGGGGTATGTTACCAAATATATACACATCATATCACATTACACAGTCATAAAATGAGACAAGAAACAGTTTATAAAATGCCATACTGTAAAACCAACACCAGACAAAATACCTGGCATATGTTGGTCCCAAATTATGGAATAATATTGTTATAAAGAACCACCTCGGTGATTGTTCGTCTATTTATATATTTAAAAAGACAGTGAAACATTACATCTGGGAAACTTACGAACAAGATTACTCTAGTCAATTGTGATATACCAGTATAATTTAGTATAATAGTCTTATGTATTATTATATGTGAATGACTTATTTGTGGTAACCTTTTTATCATATCTTATTACAAACAATTGATTGATTAGACAAATGTGGTATTCTTGTATTAGAAATCACTTGTGAATAACTATTGGTTAACTTAGTATTATATTTTCAATGTTTACAGCAAAGTTAATATTCCAACAGTAACTGCTGTACACTGGTCTACTATAATTCACATGTGAATAATTTCACTTATTGATTTTTTTATTAATAAATAGTAGACACCATGGCACATAATATATTTCATTTATAATTGAAAAAGGAAACATAAGTAATTTGTTTCTTTTCCATTGTCTTAAATGTATTTAATAGTTGTGATTGTATGTATATGAATTTATGTTTTTTGAGACAATAAATATTATTATCATAGTGTAGTCTTAAAACTCCCTTCCCAATTAGATTTTTTGCTTGTCTCATTTAAAATTAATTTTGTGAAAATTCAAACCTACCTAGTATCCACTATGACATGCTAACTTGTTTGTGTTGTACATAGTTTTTGTGAAATCATCAGACAAACCATTAAATTATTTAATGCTTGATCATTTATTGAAGTGAAAATGGAAACGCTTGAAAACTCACGAATTTCACCCTTGGTGAAATTTCATAACTTTGTCATGTCATCGGTAAGAGGATGGAAGCCCGTGACCAGCCTTGACCCCACAAAGTGTCGTCTGTTTTGGATATCCACTATTTTGAGCCTTACTAGAACCAGATTTGCAATAGGCTAAGTCAGTTGAGGATGGAGTTTTAAGCCAGTGTAAAGAGAAAGTATAATATACCTGTATATCATAATGATGAAAGTAAACATATTCCTGGTTTGTTGCTTGTAGTAATCCGAATGCTGCAGATAGTGATGGCAAGACTCCACTACATTATGTCGCCTCCAGCAAGACGGCTCTGTCTTCTTATCTTGTTGAACAACTTCTTCACTGTGGCTCTGATGTTGGTGAGTGGTGAGACAACTGTTCCATTGATATTGAAAAATAAGTTTGTCAGAATACTTGTTGCGCTCAACAGAGCTTTCGGGACCTTCATAAATTAACTAACTTCACATATAAGTGAGAAACAGTTTTGACTTTGAGATCTGTAAAAAACCCTTGCATTGTGATTCTTGTTACTATGCACAAGTACTATGTATCACAATTTACCTGTGCCATGCACTGACATAATATGACCTGAAAGAGATAACTCTAATGGTGGCAAGGTCTTGTTCTGTATACAATCTATAGTTCTCTAACCCAGGGATTTGCACACTTTCTCAGCTCAAGGCCCCCAAAATGTCCACCTTCTGCCTGAGGCCCCCATTCAGCCAGTTTAAACTTTGTGCTTCACATGTAATTTGTAATTCTAAGATAATGTTGCTTTTTTGCTAAGGACACTTTCTGTTTGTCTATTACCAGGTGCTCGAGACCGACGCTCTTTCACACCAATCCACTGTGCGGCCCAGTATGGCAACATTCCTATCATTGTAGCCTTGCTGGATGGCAAGTCTGATGTGAATGCCCGTGGATTTGCTGGGGCCACTCCACTGCACGTCTGTGTAAGTTACAATATAACTATTCTTGTTTAAACCCGGTACAAACACTGCTGACCCAACTATTCAGTGAGACATGTTGTTTCTCATCATGTTGGTCTTTACTGGACGTAACAGAAATTCGGTCTGATTTGGACTTTTTTTAGACTCAAGCAGGTGCCATGTGGTTTTAGAAGTATTTTTCTATATATATTGTCATTGACAAATGCTCTGCTCAGTATAATGCCAAAGTTTTGTGACAAAATTGAACTTCGTTTGAAGTTTGTTTATGAAATATCAATGCAATGGTTTAATGTAAGTGTGCACACATAATATATGATAAAGTGTTCTTCAGTGCAAACAATATTTGGCTTTCCTTACATAACTAATTTAATGATCAATGGAAATTATTACAGGTGAATGTGACTTTCTGAATGTTCACAGTTGAGTCAGAGGATTATAGCATCATGACAAGAATAATGTTTTTGTATTGTGTCACCTTTTCCCTTCATAGAAGCTGAATGTGAATAACTAATAATCATGATAGGAATTTTTTTGTGTGATGTAACAGTGAATAGTTAAAAGAAATTCTTACTTACTGATGTAGGCTATCAATGGTCATGACGGCGTGGCAGTCGCACTGCTTAAACGCGGCGCTGACGTCACCATGGTTGATGAAAATGGACTAACACCAGTCGAAGTAGCGAAAACCAAGAAGATTAAATCAACACTGAAGCAAGCCTGGGCTGAAGCAACTGAATACAGGCCCCCTACTAAAGTGACTGAAGACTCGAGGGCCAACACAAAAACTGTGACTGAAGCAAGGCCGGTGGCTCCACCTCGCAGGAAGAAAGCAAAGGGTGAAGTCATCTTTGATGTAAGTGTGCACTTTCAGTTTTATCTGAGGCTTCAACTGTTCATGCTTTTGCATGAATAACTTCAACTGTCCTTGAGTAGGTGGAAGTTCTGGTTTCTTTAAATTTGTGAATTTTGACAGTCTAGAAACTGTAGTTCTGTCTTCAAATAATTTGATAGAATCTCTTGGTCATGATTGGTGGACTGACTTCGCTACTACCAAGATGTTGGGCAGTCCTTCTCCAGCTTGTGTCACATGACCTTGGTCATGTGACAACATTTAGTTGAAATATTCAAAGACAAAACAGTTTCTTAAGAGGTGAATAGTACATCAAACATTCTACGTGTTTATATTCATTCATATGTTACAAAAACAAGACCAAAGTAAACTTGTATAAAAGGGTGGAGCCCATACATAGTAACATACATAGTAACATACATAGTAACATACATAGTAACATACATAGTAACATTCAAGCATAATATATGATGGCTGATAATTCCAGATGGAAATATTGGAGTGGTAAAAGTTTAGCTTTGAACTTGTCATATGGGTCGTATGGCTTTGACAACTTTGTTAGGTGATTCTGAAGAAGTGCAAGTGGCTTTAAAAAAACATTTTAATCACTAAACAGTTTCTTTATTTCTTAACGCTTTCACAATAAAAAAATATATAATTATTCTTTACTGTGCTCAGTTTGATAGGTGTCAATGCAGCTAAACATGAGCTTAATCTTTATGGTATTGCCTGACTTCCTGAAATATGAAGCAAAAATTACCATCCAACTGAAACCAAAATCACCATGTGCAATTTGAAAGGCACAACAAAGAACTGGAAGTCAACATCAGAAGTTCTCACACATATTTTGAAGCATCTAAAAATATCTGATATTTATTATACTTGCCTGTATTCAGTCATGCAGCCCTGGTCAGAATGTTTCACCTAGAAAACAACAGGTATTATGTGTGGTCACAAAATAGGATATTCATTTACAAATCTGGCATGACTTCCTATTGGTAGATATAGCGAGTGCCTGACTACCAAGTCTTATTGGTGGTTGGTTAATGTTGTGGCGGCAGTGTAAAGAAAACAACATTATTAATGTATCAAAATAGGGCTTATTTCATTCACCAGTGGATTTTCCAACTCACACTGCGTTCATATTATCATAATTATTGTTTCTGATTATTTCCAATCATAGTTTTATATTATGCATAATGCATGCATTGGATTGTTTAGCCAATTAATATATCTCAGTTCATTTAGCCCATCGTGAATCAAGTTCGCTGATGAGACTGAATTGAGGAAGAAATTGAACCGAGGAGGCACCTGTAATGTATATATTGGATTATTTTTATTGGCAACAGAACTTTAGTTTAACATTAAACTTGAGTAACCCAAATTGTGGATGGTTAATAAGCAAATCCAGTTGGTAATGTTGTCCCAACGTTTACATTACCAAAAAGAGGATAGTGTTTACTCAGTGTGTGGATCTTGTTGTGACTTTTCTGATGCGAATGTTGACAGGGGTTTCCCAGAATTAAGTTAAGAATTGCAAAATCTTCCGAGCCAAAACGGGTAGGCCATTCCTGTGCTGTTACTGTTGGTTTAATCCACTCACAAAGTAACTCACCCAGAGTGTTTCTGTGTTCAGAATGACCACTAAATTATTGCACCATTGTAATGCAAGTTGGGTACTGAGGAAAATAGTCAGGACTGTTTACGATGTGTCTATATTGACTAAATAAAAATACTTTATCAACATGCAATCAGTTAATTTGGATTTATTAAAATGATTGCAAAGTTTATGGATTACTGGTTATTAGCCATTGGTGGCGGTAGCTCATTGGTTGGAGAATCGTACTGGCAATCAAAAGGACCAGGGATCGAGTCCACTTTGAGAGGACCAGGTATCGAGTCTACTTAAAGAGGACCAGGCATTGAGTCCTCTTAAAGAGGACCAGGCATTGAGTCCACTTAAAGAGAACCAGATCGGCTCCACTTAAAGAGGACCTGATAGGGTCCACTTAAAGAGGACCAAGGATCGGGTCCACCTCAAGAGGACCAGGGATCGAGTCCACTTGTGGCAAATTCCATACATACTTTTGTCATATGAAATTTTTTGTGTCTTTTCTTCCCATGTGTGCCAGTGGTCGTGATGGGGAGGAGTTTGCAAGAACACGCACTGGCATACCCCAGCTATGGGAACTTATGGGAAGTAAAGCCAAAAGAAGAAGATATATATAATATATACAGGTTCATCAAATAACCAGTAATATATAAATGTTTAGTGATATTTTTGATCAAGCTGAATTAATAGATTATACACAAGAAAACACTTCTTTCACCATTTTCAACACTGAACTGATAAAATGGCAAGATTTGGGAGTTGACACAAGACTTGGGTGTTTCTGTCATGTCATTCTGATGCTGCAGGGTGTTTTGAAACTGGTAGTGTTAAAAATTGTTTTATTTAATCAGCAACTTATTGTGTCATTCAAAACTGGATCAACAGCTTATATTGACATTCAGAACAGGATTGTATAATTAATTTGACCTGCCCTCTAGATGAATCATAATAAACGCACTATATGGCCAGCTGCCAAAACCGCACTCTATAAACGTAGATCTATAGACAGAGAACAGCTTATTTTTATCTAGGGTGAAGGAAATGAAAAGCTTGTCATGCGCATTATTGCATATTACCTACTTAAGGTAGAATACATAATGTTATATCTTTGTTAAAATGTCATGAATTCTATTGTTCAGGCCTTTGGTCAGTAATGCAATCCTAGAATGTCTTCGAAAGGTCACCCAACAGTACAAAAATAAACCTGGGTACTATTTTGACTTGATTTGCACAATGTTTGTGGTTTCCCGAAGCATGTTGTTAACATGGTTATTATTTGGGTGTTTTACTAATTGTTTAAGTCTTTTCACATGTGTTGATTTTGTTGCTGATTTTATTAATATCCTTCAATTTTTAATTGTGTTGTGACTAGCAGTGAAGTTTATACATTCAACTGAATTTATGTAAGAGTATTACATTTGGACAGTTAATTATGTTATTTAATTAATATGTTTACATGGATTAATGTGTTGTGACACAGTTGTTGTTTACCCACTGCAGATTAACAGGTGATTGAACACCTGTCAATCAATGATTGACCACTTGTCAATGATTGAGCACCTGTCAAACAGTGGTTGTTGTGAATACTTTTCACCAATTGACTATATGAACATTGGTTAGGTTAAGAATAATTAAGTATAGATGCTTATTCCATGTGGAGTTTCCAATACGATGGCTGCCTCAGTGTAGAGTACTTAAACTTGTAAGGTCATAAATAGGACAAAGTACAACAATATAGTTGTGTTTGGTGAGATTGTCACAAAGCCTATAAACCAGTTCCCTCGAAACAACATTGGTTCTGTTATGTGTTCTTTATTTTGAAAAAAATTTAAATGCTTTAGTAAACCCTTGTATATATATATATATATATATATATATATATATATATATATATATATATATATATATATATATATATATATATATATATATAAATGTATATATATATATATATATATATATGTATATATATATGTATATATATATATGTATATATATATGTATATGTATATATATATATATATATATATATATATATATATATATATATATATATATATATATATATGCTGCTAAACAGCAGATTTGTTCACAGTTTCCCCAGAGTGCAGCACTGTGTATGTGCATAACCTTTCACCGGTGTCCCCATAGACTGTTGAAACCATCTTGGCCAGTTAACTTTCTTTGACTTAGCGGCTCCTGCTTCTAGAGACAGTTGAGGCAGTCAGACCCTCCACTTGGATTTGTCTAGAATCTTCACTCCATCGTCTGTTGACCAGCTGTAAGTCAAGGTCGGCAGTCTGACGCCAGTTCATTTTCAGTCATTCTCCTCGTCTCTGACCACCTGTATCCTCCATAATGCTTGTCCTAGTTAGTGTGAATCTCGTGACATGGCCAAGCCAACTCAGACATCCTTTCCGGATCGTGGATGAGGCTGGAGCTAGGTTGTCTGAACCAACCTCTTCATTAGAGACATGATTGCTCCACCTAATGCCCAAGATCTTGAACAGCTAGGTTAGTCTTTAAATTCAGTATTCTTGGCCCAGCCAGAAACATACGATATACATACGTATTTTGTGTGTGCGTGCATGTGTGCATTCATGCATGAGTGTCCGTGCATGCAGCCATGCATGCATATATATGATCTTTTATAAATACATGCCTATAGATAGATGCCAATTCAGAAAGCTTACAGACCAGAGCGCAATGACGCAGCGGCTAGAACACTGGAAATATATTATATTTGTTCGCATGTATGTATGCATGTTTGACTTACGCATGTGAATGTGTAGCCACCATTTTCAGTAGTGATTGACAAAATTTTGCACTTGACGCTATAAGAACATGCATGTGCATTTTTGTGCACAAGCAAAATTTGTCGTGCCCTGGAAATGTGCCAGCTATTAGACACTGTCATTATACTGTGTCAAGACGTTATGCATTTCAGCTTTGTTCTAAACACACATCCGATCTTGCATGTACACTGACTCAGGCTGTCAGTAAATCCCTAGTATACTGCTATACCAGCTGAAACCTCTGATATCATGCACCCACAGATGGAAAAACCACAGAGAAATGTTGTTGACATTAGGCTCAGCTGTGGAGCTGTCAATTGTAGGACAGATGATCCGGTCATAGCAGGGGGTCAAAGTGTGTTTGTATGCACCAAACAAATGGGTATCGTGTGTGTGCCCTTTGTTGCTGTTGTATAGAGATCGTCTTATTTCATGTGCTAGATATTGATGCATCGGGTGTGGATCCTTGGCATTGAGCACTTCTTTGTGGTCTCAATTCTGTCTGACTGTTATCAAGACAAAATGGTGTGTACATTTATACCCACATAGGAGCATTCATAACTTCTGCCATGTGTGTGCTCATGCAGAAGGCGTTGGTTATTGCCTTGTCCTAGAGGGTCTCTGGGTGGCTGTAGCCCCCTGGTCTGGCACAAGCAAACATTTATTTTATGGATTTTAAGTTATAATATATATATATATATATATGATTTAGGCTTCTATATTTAAAAGTGTGAATACTATGCTCTTTTGGTCTTTCTTTCAACTGATGTATTATCCTTCTTTGATTTTAATAAATGTGTCTGGTTTGGTATCCTTTTCCTTACAGCTGTGTCAATAAACACTATATTGAATTTGATTTTAGATCAGAGCTCATTTAAACCTATTGATCAAATAAGCATACTCCTACACAGACTCGATATTTATCAGACACCAACAGTTTGACAGCACATTCTTGCTGTCTTCGTTGATATAGTAATTAACTTATCCCCATATAGTACTTGTCTGGTGCCAAGTTGTCAGGTGCAAATGTTCTGCAATACCCAATTATGTTTCACAGATTTAGTTGGATTAGAATTGTTTGTGCCTTGTACAATGCATCCGCAGTTGAGCAGTTGCAATACGAGATGACTGACATAGTTCGTATTTGATTTGTTACAGTCCCTGCCTCCTGCCTCTGCTAACAGTGAACAACAACAAAGTAAGTAGACTTCTTTATTTTGCTGTTTTTAGAGTACACCATATCCTGTGACCAGGCAACAGTGATGCCTGTGAATTATGGTAGATGATACTTATATGTTGACTAAGAAAATAGAAAATAACACAAGTAAAATATGATAAACAATACTTTTATTGCGATTAAGAAAATAACTTCAGTAAAATATCATAAACAATACTTATATGGCCACAAAGAAAATAACTTCAATAACAATACTTTCATTACTTTTATATGGTAACTAATTCCTCTTGATGGCTGAAGACCAAGCTCAGGAGAAAGTCGTATAAAATTATAAAACAGGTCAAATGGTTCATATTTATTTCAAGGTCATCTACATTCTACATTGCATTCAGTTATTTGCTTGGATGGGCAAATAAACCAGGTTTTGAATGGGTATTAAGGTCCAAGAAAGATATAAAGACCATAAATACCTTCCCTGTAGTTGCCCTTCCATCTCCTGTGCAGGAGGTGTAATTAAAGTAATCAGGGTTAACACTTCAAACCTTGAATGTTGAAGTAACTGTTGCATGACCCAAGCCACATCCTGGATTAGTCTTGTGGATTCTGCTCTACAGAATACAGTTCCATATAATGGCTTAATGTCACTCTGGCATACAGGCCTAGCCTGGTATAAAAGATTCACAGCCACAGCATACTGAAAGTGTGTAGCACTGTGACGTCTATAGGCTTTCTTCTCTCTCTCTGTCTGGTACTTTGCTGGTTCCAGAAATGGTCTACCTACAAAGCCGGGATTTTTATGAAATTTTCAATGATCCTGTAAGGTGTATCAGTGGTTATAACCAAAGGCCTTAATACTGGCCAAGCTTTGTGACTGATTGTGGCCAAGTCTTTGTCAGTGTAGTCGAGTCTTTGAAGTGGAATACAGTACTGTTCCAGCATAGCTGATGTACTCCACTGCTAGGAAATGTTGTTAATTATCATGTTAAATTTCTCTTACTAGAGATGACAATTTCATGTGTTTAAACAAATTATGTATTGTCAATAAAATATTATATCTCTATTGGCCATCACAATTGGGAGGCTTTATATTTATATTTATATATTTTAAAGACTGAACCTGGTGGATGATCACAACACCTGTCTGAAAATATAACTGTAGCCCCAAATGCCAGTTTAGTCAAGGTATCTAAGGCAGCTGGCCTCCAAAATGGATTCATATACACAATTTTTAACACATTTTTAAGGTTTGCATATTTCTGTATGATAAAGATAATTGTAAAAAGGGCCATAAAATGTTTCTTATAAAAATATGGTCTCACTTGGATATTATCATATGTCACCCTACTTTATGGCTGAATGTGGCTAGAATGCTATCCTTAGACCTCAATACAAACCTAACGTCATCACATTGGGATGTGGTTGGATAGACCCTGTTACTGACCCGATAGACCCTGAACCTAGTCCAGTCACTGACTTTACCTGGCATCTCATCTTGCATAGCCATAACACCAAGCTACCTAACTTGTGTGCCCGGTGGAAATTAATGTAATGTCAGTCTCAGATACAGCTGATTAAACTGTCACGTGCAGTAGTAGCCATGTGGACTTGTTGTGATATATGATGATCAGCCAGGAGTCAGCAGACTTGTTCGTGCATGCCACTGTGAATGTGGGCTACAAGTGCCTAGACTCAGGCAGGTGTGACTGTCTATAACAGCATTTCCCACTATGTTGACATGTTCTGCCTGACATGTATGTCCTTCAGAACTAGAAGGACAAGGAATGGTGATCTGTCATGTCCTTGTAGTGTGTGAAGAAACGGAACACATACAAGGTGCAGGCGAGCTGTGTGCTAAGAGCCTGGCCTACTGCCAACAGCCAGGACAGTAGAGACACACAGTACACATACACATGGGTCAAACAGAATACAGATCTTGTAGGACATTATCACAAGGGCAAAGTTACACACTGTTCCCGCACAGTTGAGGTACTCCAGTGCCAGGACAATTAGTTGGTTTGATTGTGGTGCCATGGTTGATCCATTGTTCCACATAGTCGACCGTGATTGGGTGACTATTAAGTTAAGCTGGCAAATGTTCAGTGACGTACAGGAGAACATTATTGACGTACTTGCATAGAGTTGCATGTGGTTCAACTGAAGCACGACTTCTAGTCTCTGTAAGAATAAGCATAGTATACAGACAGCACTATACCATACAAGTGGACAGACTACTACTTGTTTCGATATACATTTGAGAAAGGTATGGCATCATGACGGGTACACTTCACACTACATTTATCACAGGTAATGTACATAACTTGTGACTAGGAATGAAATAAGAACATTTTTGACACCAGAGGTTTTGTGAAAGAAGACAAACAAAATTGTCTGTGGTGATACTCCACAAAAGTTTTGTGTTGTTGTATTTTGTTTCACAATCCAATTAGTTTTGATTTAACAATTTCAGAAGGAAATTATTGGCACTTTGGATGGGATAAATGTGTAACTTGTCATGGGGCTCACTAACTGTAGAGAAGGAAAACTCTGAAAATTAACCTAGTGGTGTGATACCCAATTTGGGTTTGCTGATTACACAACAAATGTAGTGTAGCTGCAGCATAAATGCACTAATACCAAGAGGGATGTACGGAAAGGTTCTATAATGTTCACAAACAAAAGCAAAATGTTGAATTTGTAACATGCCCTCTAACAATCATTACTCAGAGTGCATTACTCGTTGCCACCAGCAGACCTGTTCACACAAACACCATTTTCAGTTTTATTGAAGCATCCAGCCACGCTGCAACTGCTACACAAAATCTGTTCATTCCTATAATTCCATCACTTGATAAAATAAAAAATAAAAGCTACTAATAAAATGTAAAAATAGAAATTGTCACATATACAGAGCAGCACTAGTCACTACCATAACAAATAAACATTTATACAGTGTGATAGGAACACAATCGATATCTATAATTTTTCATGCAAAAAGCCACTTATGGGTAAAGAACTATAATTAAAATGGTTTTCTGACCGTTGCAATGATTATTAGTTCAGTCATCCTTTCGGTATACTGCTACCCCGCTCCATCTAACAGGTACAGCATGGATCTGATGGTGTCTAGACAGTTCTTTTCTCGCAAGAATACATGGATAAATAAATTACCCTAAATGTGCAGATATTATTATTCACCATATCCAACCCCTGTCAAAAAGTCTCTCAAAAGGTGCCTGGTTTGAGGTTGATAACCTCAGTTGTGGTAAATTCAAAAGCAAAATACATGAATTACTATGCTGCAGAAAAAGTATTTTGTTACTAGAAAGCATTTATCCCTGTTGTACAGCTGTAGTGGCCACATAATTAAAAAAAAGTTTGACAACTTGAAGTCATTATTGTCATGCCTTCATATGTTGTTCTTTAAACATATAGTACATGCAGGCCTCAGTTTGCTACTAAATATGGTGTTATAAGACAATGGTCTTGTTTACACATGAACAATGTTGGTACCTATTGTCACATGATTATATGGAACAGGAAAAAAAAATGCTGCAACAATAGAGCATTCAAAGTCCTATCATTTGGCCTAGATTATAATTAGTGTTATACACAGTCCTTGGCATTGCATGAATGTGCACAAAAAAAGTACTTGCTGTGTGGCAAATTTCTAACTCTCCATGCAATGGAGATTTCAACTCTCCATGACAGATGATATAAAAAGTACTTGCTGCAAAACACAAGCTGGTTTAAGCTGGTGATTTGCTACAACCACTGGTGTTGATAAACTGTCGGCATGTCACATGCTGTCATTGAAGCACAGGTTCTGTTTTGCTGTCTTTGTGCGGAATTTCCAACTATCTCAGTGCGTGGAAATAACAGTAGGAACCTGGAAATATGTGTGTTCCAGATCAGATGTTAAAAGCTGGAAGGCTAAAAAAAAAAACAGCGCAGACTAACAGACAGATTTTCCTGAAAGTGACTCGGTAAAAAGCCCTGGTTATAAAATATGAGGTTACTAGTCCAGTTGCCCATCATTGTATGGAAGAGGCAAGAACTTATGACTCGTTGAATGCCCAGTCAAGTAGTACAATGACAATGACTTCATGCCACAAAAATCTTGTACAACTGCCGGTTTCACGAAGCGTTCGGTGGACATTTGACGTAGGTCACGTGACAATGGCAAAAACACGCAGTGGTGCTAGCAATCAGTGGCATATCTAGGATCTCGCAGAGGGGAGGCCAAGCCTAGTCACCCATGTTAACAAGTAACTGCGCAGTGGAAAAATACAGGAAAAAGTTTTGTAATAAGCTAAATGGGGACCTTGGCCCAGTGACCTCCCCCCTAAATATGCCACTGCTAAATATCGTACGTAGCTATTGTTCTGAATTACGTCATTTACATCAAATGTACACAATGGTTCCTTTGATAATAATACCCCTCCCCCTGTATTTGAAATGTTTTTAATGTACAAAGTATCACCATGGGCCCCCGGGTACAACAGTAAAATTTCAGCCTCATACATGCGAAACTGATTGAATTATGAAGGAACATAGAGACAGATATACGTACAGTCACTCACTGCTTTGTATTAAAGAATTGATTGAAGTAATTTTAATTAGTGCTTGTTATTACATAATTTTATTTGGTGATAATGTAATTGCGTAATTGTTAAAAATTATAAACATTTACCAACCCTATCTGACAGATGTTCATCTGATCAACTAAGTGACCTTCTGGCCTAGTTAAATTACTATTTTCTTGGAATGAGTTCTTTGTATAGCTACACTTTTACACATCGTAGCCACTTATCTCAAATCAGGCAAAACTAGTAGCCATACTTGACACTGCAACGAGGCTTAAGTACATTATCTTATTTGTGAGCGTCATCCTGCATTTGACAAAACAGTATATATAGAAACAATTTCTCAGGATTAATGGATATGTATTGTTAATTGACACTTTCAGTCAGATTTGTGGCATTGATCCCAATTTGCATGAACTACCAACAGTCTTAGCCATGAAAGGTCTAACAGTCAGCAGTGATGCTTCATTGTCCATTACTTTCACTAGAATAGTATTTTGAATGCCTGATCAGAAACAGTTGAGTATGAGTTTGCAGTATGAATGTGCTTTGTGCCAACGTATGAATAGCATGCTACTATGCGTGTGCGTCATTTTGACAGGTCAAGATATTTGACCACTATGCATGTGTCGCTGGCATCTAGTTGGCTTGTATCCACTGTGGCTATTTAACTAACAGCTGGCAAATCTTCCTGTACATTTAGGGTTCTCAGCTAATGATCTACATCATGCGGAGAGGTCCAGAGGTGCAGAGAACTTGATCCATGATATGGCCAATGCAACGCGGCGTCCTGGACCAATGCCCTACTCTAGGTACATAGAAATTCTGCCAGCATGTTGCATGCACAGTATTCATTTTAAGTAGAACATTATGTGAAATCTCACAGATTAAGTTACATCTTTGTGGGTCTTCTGGGATTAGCCCATAGTAAGAAGGATTACAATATTAATAATTAATCCATTAACTTTTTGAAACATTATTTTATATGCTGCCACTAACTTACCAGTAAATAGTGTTGGCTATCATTGCTAATTGTCTATTTACATAATATGAATTACATAAACTTATGGAAATTCAATAACTGAAAAGCGATATTAGTCAATATTTGTCACAGATATGTCTATCAGTCAGTGTTACTATCTTTTATGCATGTAAATATACATAAAATGAAATAGATGGAATGAAATGTGAATACAGTTTGCTGTTGAAATTTTCATTCCTTTGAAAATGTTTATTCTCTTATACATTAATAAATATATTTGAGGTTTGAATTCCGACATGAACAAACATATCTGTTGAGTGTTCTATGCTCTGTTGCTGGACCACAGGGCCAGTCGGAGTCCAGTGCGCTCTGGGGTACGTCTGTCACCACTAAAGGCCACCAAGGACACAGGCAGGAGAGACCTCAAGTTCGGTCCTGGCACCAAGGTGAATGATGCGACATCGTCTAGGGTCGGTTCAGCATCTGTTGTATCAGCATCATCCAGATCGCCAGGTACAGCCAGAACACACCATCATGGGTTACTAGCAGTCTTTGAATTTACTGCCGGCCTGGGGGCCTGAGACTGTCAACCTTTCGATCAGGCTGGCAACTTTCAAAAAGTCCTTCACCTCCTGACCAGCATCTTTTCAGCAAATAACAAAAAGTCAAATAAGATTAATAGTATTAGCAGCATAACGTTACTGTGTGAGCCACCAAGTACTGAGTTGGCCCACTGAGTTTACAAAGTTTAATGTCTGACCGACCACCAACGTTTGCGTGGAACTACTAAGGTTACAAAGTTGAGGGTCCGATCGACCATAAATTTTTCAGCTCAGATGTAGAACACTAGTTACTAGCCTAGATATTGTTTTCATCATTGTGGTGAATAATTGTCTAATTACGTTTAAGTAGGATTCATTGAATATAAAATCATCCATTAACTTTGACATGCTGGTCATTATGTTACACCATTCATCAATACATATTTCACTATTATCCATACAAACAATTACGTGTGATATTCTGAATTTTTTTATTGAGAAATCTTTAATTGTTTTCATTTAGTTTATAAATGTATATATCTTCCTTAGTTGAACCTTAAAATACAAAAAATAATGATTTCAGTTATCCCCCAGAAAGACTAGAGTGTGCCAAATAATGAAACCTAACAAACAAGGTGGACATAACCTGGGAATTAATTATACTATTTGTACATTTAATTTGTACATTTAATAATGCTCTGTGATGTTGTTGTCCTTCTTGATTATTTGGTCATTTGGACACTCAGTTGATAGCATTGACTGACATGTTGTGATCTTTGCAGCTGACCCCGTATTGCTGCCACCTGGTGGCGGTCAAGAGAGCGTCACACAAACAGTGACCGTCATAGGGCTGGAAGTGGACGAGGACCTGCAGGATCTGAGGTTAGATAACACATCATTGTTTGTCTCTAGACCAGCACCAATACTTCAAGTTGGGCACAGTGGCGCTGTGGTTAGAACATCAGACTCTCATTCAAGAGAACCTGGTTTCAAATCATCTTGCTGCCGTTTCAAAACTGGCTATTTTGGCAATCCACATTGCTCCAGTTCACTCAGCTGTATAAATGAACATCTAGCTACAGACAGTGGTGGATATGTGAATGAATAGACTTAGCTCAGTAATTGCAGCGATGCTGAATGCTTCCCGGAGAAATTGAGATGGCGTTGGAATAAACAGGTCTGCCGGGGGTGAAGTGTAAAATGCTTTGAACAGTCCCAAGGACTGGATACTGCGCTATATAAGAACGTACCTTTACCGTACTTTACAAGTTCTGTATGAAGAGTGAGTTGGACTGACAGGGAAAGATTGCTGTGTTTCAACTGTGCATCTCAACTGTCTGTACACACTTCACGTGACTGGATTTATATCAAGATATGAAATAATAATACACATGTGATTTGACAACATTTCTATGGGATAATGGTTGTATGTATGTCATTGTTAATTTACAGTTTCATTCACATGTGGCATTGATCCCTGTTTGCATTAACTATAAACAGCATTAGCTGTAGAAGGTCTAACATTCAACAGCAATGTTATCCCTAACTTTAACAAGATTTAACAAGATTGCCATCCCAAACAACAAGTTCCAGATGGCAAGTGGACAAGGAAGCCATTGGCTTATCGAGAGTCCAACAATTTTCTCATCAACTTGCGCTTTCGCTAGAATATTTCACTAGAACATATAATATAGAATATATATATATATTTCACTAGAATTTTATTCACTATAAATATATAATATATATATTTCTCTAGAATATATAAGGGTATGAGTTTACAGTAGTCGGGTACTTTGCGACAACGTATGAATAGCATGCTGCTATGAAGACTTGGAGCAACTTGTATGTTGATTGTTTGGGCATCTGTTTCTTTGATGATTTCTAGATGGAAGAGATTGGTGTCGAAGCCTCTTCCCCTGAAGGGCCACGCTCGCAGAGTCTCAGACACATCCGCACCCTCTCCCATCTTCTCAGACGTTGGAGGTCAGTGCAGATAACACTCAGTTTTCAGTCATATGCTGCTTTGATTTTGGTAAAAAAGAAATATTACTACAGCAGCTTAATCTTTGTTGTTTTAGATTGCATAACGTGTTTGGGCAACAATGACAAAGTATTTATTGTCATCATTCCATTTTTATACAGCAAACAGAAATTGCCAAACAAAGTTGAATAATAACTGAAAGTATCATAAGCAAGAACAAAATTGCAAATGATAAACCTTTTGGTGTTGTTGATTAAAAAAAATTCTGTAGTGATATGACGAGAAGTGTCGGATTAAATTAGTCTGTTTTGTTGAATGACACACTGTGTAGATTAAATATGAAGGTACAGACCGCAGTAATGATGTCGAGGCATGAATCATTTGGAACGTATTCACTGTTATTGTAGTAAAACCCAACTAATACCTTTTAAAGCACCACATTCCCAGAATAAAATACAAGTAGAATCATAGTTAATATGCATAATACAAATACATATAATACATAAGCATAGTGATTCAGTTAGTAAAAAGCTAATAAAGAAGTCTTCAATAGGTGAGTTTTAAGATAAGTAAGTTTCAAGATAAGTTATGACATGAGAGCAGTCAAGTTAGCTGTGCCATGTTGACATGTCCCCTTTTCTTTCCAGGCCGCAATTCCCGTGCCTCTATCCTGAGCCTGAGTGATGATTGGGAGGACCTCCATCACTCCTCCAGTAGTCCCCCCAACCGCCTCACCCCCCTACACTCGGAGCAACAGCGGAGGAACATCAAAATCCCATCCACCATCCGGGAGAAGCAGCTGCAAGTTTCCCCTACAAACAGTTCTTCTCGTGGTTTGTTGATCAATTGAAATTCTGTACAAAGCAGCTGTATAAATCCATATGTGCACTTGCATAATACTGGGCAACAAAATGAAGATGTTCTTGGTGTCCTCGTAACTATCTATCGATATATTTTATTTTTAAATGTGACTCAGACAATTTGATCAGATAGACAGTTACTGTATGCTGAAATATCTATTGGATTAAATCATCTTATAATTATTCCAATTAAAATGTTACTGGCTGTGACTATTGTGCTGTACACATGTAGTTAGTTACAGGGCCACCCTTTGTCCTCATTCTTTTGCTCAGTTTAACAAGATTTCCATCCAAGCCAAAGGCCCAGATGGCAAGTGGACAAGGAAGCCATTGGCTTATCGAGAGGCCAACATTTTTTTCACCTATGTGTAATCCACCCTACCGAGAATGTCAACCTTGTTTTTAAACATATTCATGCTGCTAGCATTTACACAATCTGTTGATAATTTGTTCCATTCATTTATTGTCCTCTGTGAGAACGAGTGCTTCCTGATGTCCAATCTACATTGATCCTTTACTAATGTTACTTTATATCCTCTAGTTCCACTATCTTTCTTGAGTGAGAAAAAAACGTTTTTATCAATATTCTCATGCTCATTCGATATCTTAAAAACTTCAATTTGACCTCTTCTTAACCTCCTTGTCTCTAGGATTGTTAAACCATTCTTTTATATGCCTTTCATAATTAAGGTCACTCAGTTCTGGAATCATGTTAATTGCTCTGTATTTGTGGAAGTGCACTTATAACATTTCCATTTGTTAATCTACCTGAAGCATTCTGAGATCAGTGTTGATATTATATTGCAATGTGGGGAAATTTTTATTTTTAGCAATGTGGATATATCTTGCTTGTTAACATCAGTTAAATTTATAAAGCTGTCTTTGTATAAAGTCTTTGTGCTTCGTTTTGAAACTGTTTTATTTTATAAATTTTTCAAACCTGTCATTCATGTGATCATTTGCAAGTATTTGGTTCTGGACATTGCAGCTGGACACCAGGCTGGCCCGAGGAGTATGACCCCAGGACAGACCAACAAGAAACAGGTCCCAGTGGCACGGTCCATCACACAAGATCTCGCAGCAGATAACAGAACAGATGTGCCCCAAGTAAGCTGATTCAACATTCCTGCTGTTAATGACACAATTTCTACATTCAAGATGTTTGCCAGTAAAGTACAAATAAAGATGGATGTATGTGAGTTGAACCTGACAGACATAAAAACATTTTATGACTGTTTCTGTTTTTGGACACAGCCTTAGTTAAGCCATTGGCGTCTTGTTCCAATATCTCTAGCCACTTCGAGTCCACCGTCTGTCTTTTTAGAACTTAAAGAACAAAAAAAATTATAACCGACTATCTTTTAGCCACTTGCAGCATACAAAGTGGTAATGCGGAGTCGCAAATTAGGTTATGTGATGATCAAGTCTGTTGTGTGCGAGTAGTTTAAGTAATTGGAACAGTCGGTTTGATAAAAGAGTACATACTTTTGTTAAAATCATCAAAAGAATTTACTTTAATGGTTAGATCATGTCATTTGCAATAGAATTGTGGATAGCCTTAAGTTATGATATATTGAGGTGAGTATCGGTGGAGCCAAAATTTATTTTATAGTTTGTCTGATGATTTCATCAAAACTAAATAACACATTAGCATAAACAAGCTAACATGTCATAGTGGATACTAGAGAGGTTTGATTGTTTTGCAAAATGAGTCTGAGACACGACAGCCCAAAATTAGATTTGCAGAAGCAGCCATTGTAGAAGTAACACGCTATACTTACATTTGCAGGAGTCACAACTGACAGAGACCAAAAGGGGTAAGAACAGACAACTGAGCAATCCCCCACAACTTGTCACATCACACACAGTCTTGCCTGATGGTGACCTCAACGAGAGACAAGTGAGGACATCTAGTGACAGTGGACTGCCAGATGAAAAGTGTTCCTCCTCAAAAAGCAGCAGTGTGTCGTCGAGTTCGAGCAATCTGTCGACCGGTTCACCCACACAACCCATGGCTCCTGTTGACCCGTGCATGGCATTGAGCTACATCCTTGAAGCGGTTGGTGACGTGGTGCTGTTGGATGATGTTGAGAAAGTTTCATCAGCTGATGTCAGGAAACGACAGAAGGATGGGTCGTTTCGACGACACAGCGATGAGATTGTTTCCCCTAGAGTGGAGACATTGCCAAAGGATACCAAGTCAGAAGAAGTGATCTGTGTAACGAATGTTGAATCTCATACAGCTGCAAATGAGGCAGCGAACAATCAGAATAAATCACATCAGTTGAAAGCATCAGACAAGCGTTTGATGTCAACGCACCATGTGCAAAGTACAGAAACAATGAATGGTAAAAAAATTGAGTTAAATGGTGGTGCTAATTCAGGAGCTCGACATCATGTCGATATTAAAAACTTTACGTGCACAACTAATGAAGTTAGTGCAACAAAGAGCACAAACTATGATAATGTCAGACCCAGTGCTGCTGCTGCTGCTGGTTCGCACAAAACAAACACTGTTAATCCAGGTGGCGCATCAACTCGGACTGCTTCATTGGAACGAAAGATGCAGTCAAACTCAAATGCCCCAGTGAAAACACATGGCTCAGTCGCTGTGAGAACACAGCCGTCACTGGTTAAGACAAAGCAGGTGCTTGCAAGAACTCCACAACCAGAGAGACATCGCCCAAAAGTTAAACAAATAGTACGGCTGCAGCCTTCGGGTTTGAAACCTCAGGTGACGTCAAAGATGCATGTGCAGGGTGTCCCCTCGACACAGCAATACATGCGAACAAAGGCACAACATCGACTCTCAGAGGCAGCTAGGTCGACGACTAGGAAAGAGTCCCCGATGGTTCCACCAAGGCTGAAGAAACACAACATCTCCTCTATCTCTCCAGCAATCCAACAGCTCCAGCGAACATCGCAGAAGAAGTTTGTGTCTCCCACCACAGAGCAGCAACATGCGCGGACAAATAAACCAGAACTGTTATCTGATGGTAAAATACCTGATGCAGGAGAACGGTCAGATGTGACAGCAGGGATGCACAGAGAGAACGGTGCGGTGCGGAAATCAGGCAGTCTGAAGGAAGTCGGTTCACTTGCCACCGAACAGAAGCAGTTGTCCAGCAGTGCGGGATCTGTGTTGCTCACTGGTAATCTCCTGTCTGATGGCTCAAGACTCGAACACGACCCTACTAGTCAGAAACATCTGAGGATAGTACATCACGGGGAACAGCACACGGTGCTGAATGCTGATGTTGAAATACCCACAGTTGTGAAATCAGCTATTCGGAACCGACCAGCCACAGCAGCAGTCGCACAATGTACACACATCAGCGTTGAACCGTTGGACAATGCTTCAGACCCCCTGAAGCAGCACATGGCCAGCACATCAGTTGTGGTGGAGCACACTGGCCCCATCATTCAGGATGCGTTTGAATCACTCAACAAGAAGAAAGCAGAAGAAGCGCGTGCTCTGTTGGAGAAGCAACGACAACAGCTGCTCAAGCCTAAATCTGCGATGAAATCTCGCCCCAGTTCTTCTGTGAAAAAACCTGGTGCCAAGTCTGAATCAAGGCCAGTGTCAGTGAGAAAGTCTGCAAAGACAAAAGCCACATCTGAGGACACTCTCGGTAAAGGTAGGAAAGGTAAGGCAGGGAAGAAAGGAAAGTCAAAGAAAAAGGGTGCTGCCAATAAGGAAACGTCAGATGAGCCAGGGGACAATTTTCTTGGCGACACCGACTTGTGCTTACCGTGTGACAACACTGATAACAGAGGTGTCACAGTTGTACAGTCACAGTTGTCATTGTCATCATCAGGCGTTGACTCTGATGATGAGTATCTATTTTCGAAGACCTCATACTATGGCAGTGATCTCAGTGAAGGTGTCAGATCTCAGCACAGGACGGACGTTGATCAAATGCTGCCTGGGCAAACCCAACTGATTGAGCCTGTTGAGGAGCTCAGTCTGTTGCCAGAATATGACAGCATTGTGGAAGACAAGGACCTATACAAAGACGTGGAAACAATATTGGATGAGGTTGTCTTTGGTGTCGATGAAGATGACACGTTGACAGGTCATTCCAGTCAAAGCTCAGAATCACTGAGGTTGCTGGCTTTGAAACAATCCCCGCTGGATGAGCAGCCCGATTCAGGGAACCCTCTCAGACAGACTGATCAAGCCATTAAGGACTTTGAGGGGACAGTTACCAACATGGCGCTTGATGAGATGTTGGAAACAGCCAGGAGTGAGAAAGAAGATCCCTCTCCAGAGGTGACTAGAACTGATGCAGCAATTGCAAACAACAAAGATCTGTCATCAAAGCCACCGGAAGCAGAGAAACCAGAAGAAGAAGATGTGAACAAGATCATCGAGGAGATTCTCAAATCCACGCCCGACCCGTCGAAGAGCATATCGTTGAAGTTTAAAGAACGGAAACGCAGAAAAGGATCAGGTAGAAAATCAAAGACAATGGAGGACATTGCGAAGGAACTGCAGAGTAGCCAGGAGAGAACGTTTCGTCAGCTTCCAACGCATCTCAGTCATGCCGATGACGCGTCGTCAGAATCAACATTGACCCAGTCATACCCAAAGGATGATCATTCAGATCCAGACAAATCGTCGTCGAGTGGTGAACTAGAGGCTGAGCAGATGAAGAAGTTGATGAACACTGTGAAGAGGTTGCAACTGCGAGTCGATGTGAATGCTGAAGCATCATCTGGTGGAACAAAACGAGAAGAGTCGTTGGCAAGACGACCGCCTCCCGGCCCAAAGGGGATGCGACCGCCCTCCGCTAGTCAGCTGGCACAAGACTTCGGTGCCAGGAGGCCAGAGAAGAGCCCAAGATTTGTGAGACGACACGAGAATTTCTGTGAGATCAAGGATGCTGCAGGCAGCAGAAGACAATCTGTCTCAAAGGTAGGACCTCATGTCCTTTATGGTGAAATTATATTTAAAAATTGTAATTCATTAAAACAAATTTGGGCAGTCGTGATTTTAGAATACATAAATTATATAGTTTATACTATATGTTTTTATGATCAGATTTTTAACATTTAAACATTATATGTATAGTATATTTTGTCCATAATAATTGATTCTTTGTACTCCTGATCAATAAGAAGAAACAACAATTAAATTATATTAAAAATACATATATAATGACACGTAAACAGCCAGGTGCATCTTTACTGCGAAGAAACGGTGGAAAATAGACAGTATTTGAAGTTCTGATGGTTTTTGAAACTGTTATTGTATTTATTTACCCTACAGGGTGTGGAAGAAGTGTTCACAAACGAATCCTTTCCAACCACCAGTTTACCAGAGATGGGAACTGACGAACTTATCCCACAAGACAGGGTAAGTAACACTACAACTATTGCAGGAATATATGTGGCACATACTTCTCTCAGGCTTGCACTTTGCCCAGTCAGTGCAGATAGCTGCATGTCCCGTGTCCATAATATTTTATTCACAGGGTTTGTCATAAGCGGAGTTGATAAATTTGCCTATACAGGTGAAGCAGTAAAATGATTCGTGGTTGTTGATGCTGCACCGTCACATAGTGTTTGGAACAGACTTGGGGTCAGACACACATTAAATCAATTCCAATTACACACCAACTACAAATATCAATTCTAATTACACCTCAAAATACCAATTCCAATTATCAATTCCATATTGAAATAAAAGCGTGTGAATAGAGCAACCGTAGACATACATACCCAACACCCAAAAATCACACTATTTCATAGCAGCTTTATTTAATTTCTGCATATTATGGTCAACAAATATGATATATGCAACATGCTATATTTTATTAATTATTTTTGGCGACTAATTTGAGTTAAAAAGTAACATGATATAATTGAAATAGTAATTAAAAGTAATTGACATTTTCACCAATTTCAACTACCAGTAAAAACAAAACACTAATTCCAGAATTGGCGTTTCAATTCCAGTTATGATATAATTGACCCCAAGTCTGGTTTGAAAGCCCCCTACCACCATGATGATATCACTGACCAATGGGACTATACTTTGTAGGCCGAGGTTGTCACAAGTTGTTTGGGTCGCCGTAGTGCCAGCAGTCGTGCCAGTAGCGCAGTCACCACTGTGTCATCAACGGGTTCAAGTGAGGGAGAAGTCATTAATTGGAAGAGAGGCAACATGCTCGGCAAGGGAGCATATGGCACGGTGTGGTGCGGTCTGACGAATCAGGGAGAGTTGATCGCCGTGAAGCAGATACAACTGAACATTGACGACATGGAACGGGCGGAGATAGAGTACGAGAAAATACAGGAGGAGGTGGAACTACTCAAGACACTTAACCACAAGAATGTTGTAGGGTGAGTGAGTGAGGATAATATTATTTATTTGGGGTATATTTAGTATCTTGGTTTTAGCCCCCTTAATACCTGTATAAAATGCATAATGTCAAATGTATAGCTTGAAATGTTTAAAAATGCAAGGTGTGAGGACTCAGTACAACTACCATACGAACAGTTTGTCTGATCTTTTGTTTCTGATTTCCGTTGTTCAGCTACCTTGGAACAAGTCTAGATGACGACGTTGTCAGCATCTTCATGCAGTACGTGGCTGGAGGGTCGATTGCAAATTTGCTTGCTCGCTTTGGAGCACTGGATGAAGAAGTATTCCGTCACTACACAGCACAAATTCTGTGTGGCGTCGAGCATCTCCATGCCAGCAGTATCATTCACAGGTAAATTTACTGGGGCTTCTTGATAGGCATTTGTTTTTCACCATGGGAAAATAAAAGTTTTTCTGACAAAAAACAATGTCTAAGCTTTCTCTTGGATTGCAGCCATCCATCCACCGGTGATAGTGCATATAGTGCCAAGTACAAAACTAACAAAAGCAAAATTGTTCAAGTCAGACTGAAATATAATTCATTTCTTAGTCAAATTTATTCCAAGATTATTTGCCCATATTATATATTTTATTTAATAATATTACTAATATCCTTTGCAACCAAGTTAAAAATTGGATCCATAGAAACCTTATGATAGTCCATTCATCTTTTATTTTAACAGAAATTCAACACTAGACAAAACAGGTACAACCATCTTTTGCAACACCCAAAATATGTCCAGTTAACTAATTTTCCATGAGTATGCATTTATGGCAAGTTGCTGTCGTTAAACCATATAAACCATACACTTTCTTTCAGTCCTCTTTCTGTAAAATGTACGTTCACCATTTTGGTAGTTTATGGCATAATCATACCCAAGAAAATGAGTGTTCACTGTTTATTTACGTATTATGGATTCTTAAATAAATATGATGTCAAAAAATAAAACAGAAATAGGCACTGATTGTTGAAGCAGTGGTCTTGTTAATGTCCTACTTATATAATGTTGCAACATTGTGTAAGTAGGACAGTAACTTGAATGTTGTGATACCTGTCAGATATTCTATTTGCCTATTTGTATTCCTTCATTGTAAATGTGTATATGTCTACAGGGACATCAAGGGAGGAAATGTGATGATCATGCAGAATGGCGTTGTCAAGTTGATCGACTTCGGCTGTGCCAAGCGTCTCTGCATCAACATAGGCTACGACTGCAGTCACAAGGCCATCCTCAAGTCTATGAAGGGGACACCCTATTGGATGGCCCCAGAGGTTGTCATGGAAACGGGTCACGGCACAAAGTCTGACATTTGGTAAGTGGGGCGGGTTGGTGTAGTGGTTGGAACGTCGGGTTCTCAATCGTGAACCCTGGTTCAAGTTCTCTTGCTGCCATTTCAAAGCTTAGGCAATGTTGTTCACTCTACGTTGGCTGTAGACAGTGAATGAATAATCTTTGTGCAGTGATTGCAGCATGGCTGAATGCTTCCAAGAGGAGTCGAGATGGCACTGGAATGAACAGGTCAGCAGTCCCAAGGACCGGATACAACACGCTATATAAGAACATACCTTTCCCATTTGGGGAACTTATATGGACAATGCAGAACAAATCATACAAGTAGTTTTTCTAGTTATTTTCATTTCTGACTTCATGGCGGCATCCAGTGATGATTTGATGCGTTATCTCTCTGTTCGCAGGAGCATTGGCTGTACTGTTTTTGAGATGGCTACAAAGAAACCTCCATGGTACGTAATCTATATTCTTATTTATGACACATACCACCAGAAATATGGCAAATTGTACACAAATAATAATATATTTATTACAAATGGTGTTATCTGGTTTGTTAAAAAAAATTAATGTTTATATGATAGTATTATCTAGTTTAAATGTTAAAAATGTTTATTCTTTTTTACTATTCTAGCAGTTTGAGTATACCTGCATCCTTGGTTGAACATTAAAATCACACATGTGCATAATATCGTACTACAAATGATAGATGTCACTAAGCATGTTATTAAACAGTTATGCAATTTCTAATCATGTTTTTGAGAAACTTTACTGTAAAATTAGTTAAGAAATTTTATGCATTGTTTTGTGAGAAAAATTATAGTGGTAAACCATTCCTTTAATCCATTGTATTACTTTTTATCCAAATATACTGGTAACTATTGACTGTAGTTTTGGAAGTCTGCAGTGAAAAATTTACTTTTAAAATAATGTGATTTTTCTCTTAATTTCAGGGGTCATATAGCACCGATGGCAGCTATATTTGCCATAGGGACACCAGACACGTCGATACCACAGCTTCCTGGCAAGTTTTCTAGTGAAGCTCGTAACTTTGTCAACAGCTGTCTGGTACGAGATCAGGACTTGCGTTGGTCGGCATCACAGCTGCTGCAGCACCCTTTCATCGCAAGATACAAGAAGAAATCATGTTGACAACCTCGACATGTAGTAGGAGGTGTTTCTCACAATGGTTTCATTACTGATGTTATGTGTTGGTTTCATTGTGGTGACTGTATTATACAACGTGAGTGTAGTGCAGTTTAAAACTGGGGTAAAATATGTGCCAAAATGTGGTGCTGGTTAAATCAGGATAAAAATTTGTGCTAAGTGCCTAAACATCCAGAGTCGCCAACCCTCCCTTGAAGGTGTCTACACGTGGAAGTGTGCCTATACACTCAAGACAGCTGGTTCTGTAGTCGGATACCAGAGGGGAAGAAGGAGTGCATATTATATACATCTGTCCTGCAATAGGGGACGAGATAGCGCATGTTTTGACTTGCAATGAGTGAAGAGGGATGTAGAAAACTACAAATATGGGTATGGGTACTGGAATGTTTATGAGATGGTGTGTGAGACGGTACATGCTGTTTGACTTAATAACACGAGTCCAAGACAACCGCCATCAGACATCTTTCCTGATGGCGACAAACACAAACTGTGATATAAATGGGACCTCATCGAACATTGCTGCCTTGTGTGGTTATGAACAATGGTGCCTCATGTGTGGTCGTGAACATTGCTGCCTAATGTGGTTACGAACATTGCTGCCTCATGCATGGTTATGAACATTGCTGCCTCATGCATGGTTATGAACATTGCTGCCTCATGTGTGGTTATGAACACTGCTGCCTCGTGTGGCTGTGAACATTGCTGCCTCATGTGTGGTTATGAACATTGCTGCCTCGTGTGGTTACGAACATTGCTGCCTCATGTGTGGTTATGAACATTGCTGCCTCGTGTGGTTACGAACATTGCTGCCTCATGTGTGGTTATGAACATTGGTGCCTCATGTGTGGCTATGAACATCGCTGCCTCATGTGTGGTTATGAACACTGCTGCCTCGTGTGATTGTGAACGTTGCTGCCTCGTGTGTGGTATGAACATTGCTGCCTCGTGTGTGGTTATGAACATTGCTGCCTCGTGTGGTTACGAACAGTGCTTTAGCATTCTAGATTCTCCAGTGTTGGCTACATAATGAATTAGTTAACATAATTATAAATAAATGTACTAATCTTTATTATCATAAAATAGTGCCAGAAATACTCAGATCACGTTCAGCTATCATGCTGTATTTTACAATGTCTTTCACCTTTATTTATGAGGACACTCATCTTTTTTTTATATGTATATAGAATATATTTATACAGTAACCTTCATGTGCCTGGTGATTTTCATATATATATACTGTTAAATATTGAAATGAACAATTGATGATTGTTTTGTTATAATTGCCAGGAGTTCACAAACCCCAAGTTTGTGTTGGTGTATATATGTGCACAGATAAGTGTATCTTTAAGGAGAGACAGCAGAATTACTCAAAATGTGTTTCCGATCGCTTTGTATATTTAATATTCATAGTTCACAATTCATACTTCTAAATCACTTATTCATGGATAAAGCATGCCTCGTTCCAAGTAATAAATCCCAAACCATGTTTTTCACATTTGGAAAAAGGTTATCTTTGGAAGTAATTATGCTAGCCAAATAATGTTTTTGTATTCACCTTATTCTTTTATACGTAGTTGAAGACATTATCAAAATAATCATCCAGTCAAAAGTTATACAAGTCTGTTGCCAAAAAGTATTTTTTTAAGTTACAAAAACACTGTCAAAAAAACTTAATAATATATCAGTTGTGTAATAGAATGTATACTGAAGATGGTTTTGTAAGAATTATCTTTGTTCAACAAAGGGGCAAAAAATGACAGATTCTCAATTTGTCAATACATGTTCAAAATTACGACCATTTTGTGTGTTATTAATGTTAGTCTGAAAACAGGTTAGAAAAACTCAATGTTGCAGAAAAGATTGTACTAATAAAATCTTATCAAGCTGATTTGTCTCACCACAACAGACGACGTGTGCATGTACTGTGCTGTATATTACCTACAATTAGTTTAGAATTATTCCCTATATATGCAGGTAGAAACTGGGTAAAATTCTACCAGAAATACTGATAGCAAGTTAAGATGCTGTGATAAATACTGTTGTTGCATTGTTGCTATGGAGTATCATTTTTTATTCTTCCTCGCAATACAATTAGTCTACAAACTATAATGTATGTTGACTGGCGTCTGCACTGGCCCCAACAGTCTTGATGCAGTTGGTTTGTGTATAATCTTATTAAAAGTATACTATTTTTAGTTTCTATTTTCACAATGGGTTGTTTTTTTTGGCATATCGTAGGCACTTGTCCAATAAAGAGAAGTACAAGTGTAATATTTGTCAACTGGAGTACTGAAGTGTGTTACTCTTAACGACCAAATTATACTTATCACCATCTACTTCGGTCTCTCATTTATAGGAAATAGAGCATTATTTCGGGTGGCGCCATCTACTGGCTCAAGTTAAAGCAAATTAGCAACTGCCGAATTTCAACATTACATCACGAAATTCATTGATCTGATTATGGTATCACAATCCAGTCTTGTTTACGGGGGCCAGTTACATAAATTCTCAAAGTTGGCATATTGGCAATGTATTGAGTGTTGAGAAGCCAGGGACAGACAACATGGAGAACAAACACGACCACGATGTCAGTTTCACAAGCGATTTACTTGCGCACCATACATATTTCTACACCGAGACGTGATCTAGAACTTCTTGAATCCTTTCTTTGATCCGGCTCCCTTCGTCATCTTCACAACGTTGAATCGGACAGTCTTGCTAAGAGGTCGACATTCTCCAACGATCGCCACATCCCCCAGATTGACATCCCTACAATGTAGAACAGAAAGCTCTACAATGTGTAACAGAAAACTCAAAACTCTTCGGGAGCATGAAAGCCTGGAATGGTCTCCCAAATTATATTAAATTTACTGCAACTCCTTCAAAACAGACCTGAATACACATCTCTTCAGAGTGAACTCCTAAATAAGACATTGTTTATAGAATATGTTGACTATGAACATTAAAACTGCATTTTGTGAAGTATGTCAAATATTCTACAAACTGACTGATGCATCAGTACATCGGTTTGTCATCAAAGCCATAAAACAGCTTAGTAGACCATCGTGATGTGAAATCATCATATGCTTCAACGTCAGTTACATGTGACAGTTTAATGTTTGTCGTCCTGGAATAATTTATTCCGTCTACAGGAACAATAATTTACTCTTGGTTTTCAAGTATGATACAGCCTAACATGTCAAATGTTTCAAATGCAAAATGTCAATATTTTAGTTTTATTTGTAAAGTGACCATCCAAAGGAGAGTGATATGCATCAGTACATCGGTTTGTCATCAAAGCCATAAAATAGCTTAGTAGACCATCGTGATGTGAAATCATCATACGCTTCAACGTCAGTTACACGTGACAGTTTAATGACTGTTCTCTGGTCACTTCCATCTATGGGAACAATACCTCAGTTTTGCAACATGCTTCAACTATGATACAGCCTAATATATAAAATAATCAACTATGCCTCAGACATAAGAAAATATTAATATTTCTGCAATAAAATGGTGTTTCAACAGTTTAGTAGGATATGCAAAATGTGTATTTTTTATTTGTAAAGTGACCATACAAAGGAGAGTGATATGCATCAGTACATCGGTTTGTCATCAAAGCCATAAAATAGCTTAGTAGACCATCGTGATGTGAAATCATCATATGCATTAACATTGTTATAGTTTACCATCCAGGCCTGAGGTAATAGTGATATGTAATAGTAACAGACGGAACAGAATGCAATGTAATAGTAATCGTAATAGAAAGCAAAGTAACAGTAATTGAGTTATTATTTTGCTATTACCATTGAAAATTTCAATCACACCAAAATTCAATTTCATTGAAAATAATCAGACCAAAAAATTCTGTATTTTGACATAACATGACTTGTTAACATTTCCAATTTTGAACCTTTTTTGTGGTGATAAAATGGTTTAGTATCCGAATCAAGACAGTCATTGAACTTTAGCACTATTAGCAGGAGACTCTGTGACAGTGTGACTGCTGCATGGCTAATTGGTCATTTGAAGCCAGGTCCACCAGCCATCTATCCTTTTTAAACGAGCCTATTCATTCATTTATTCACTGAAGCAGGATAAGGGTTATAGGGTTCCTGCTACAAACAGACTGTCTTTAACATTTGAACTAAACAATCATTGCAATCTCCCAACCCTAGCTGCCAGCCTGCCATGCTGGGTAATGCTTGAACAAAATCTAGCTTTTACCAACTTTTCTGAGTTTTTTCAGTTGGTAGCTAGCTTGCACACTGTTGACCAAGTGTTAAAAACATCCTATCCTTGAGCCAATAATTAACCGTCCACCAAGCAGCAGCCGAGCAGTATTGGTCTACTATGGGATAACCAGACTGTGTTATGCGACAGTGACATTGCTTTTCTGTTTCAGTCCAATGAATATGTGAAACTTCTACATCCAACTGGAATTGTGAGGTTAATTTAATTGGGAAATTTATGAGTTAATAAAGACCAACACGTACCCCAGAACACAATGAATGGGTGTCATGACTTACTAATACAGTACACCGGGAAATGTTTGCGAATGTTTAAAGTTCACAATTTTAAAATGCTCCAAAACATTTCATTAAAAAACCCATTGAAATCACTGCAGGACAAAATATAGAGCACCTATTGACAACTGCAAAATTATCTGTGTGCAAAAAGTGCCTCCATTCAAAGCAGCACTTTTCTAGGTGTACAGTAAGGAACTACATTACATTCCTAGCAAGGTGTAGAAACCTTAGCACAACACGACAAATAGTTACCTGAAGCAGGGACTCAGATGAACGGACATATTCTTGTGGCGCTTCTCAAATCTGTTGTATTTGCGTACGTAGTGCAGGTAATCACGCCTGATGACAATGGTCCTCTGCATCTTCATCTTTACAACAACGCCACTGAGGACGCGACCCCGGATGCTGACATTGCCGGTGAATGGGCACTTCTTATCGACGTATGTGCCTTCGATGGCCTGGTAGAAAACAGATGGTTAAAACATAACTTTAGAATCAGTGTTATCTGTTGATATAGCAATATTACTTCATAGTTTTGTTGCACACTGAGACACCGAAGACATTTTGAAAAAAGCACATGTTCATTTATGTCACAACTCACAAAACAGTGTTGTGTGAAGAAAATAACACAGGGGGCATCCCATATCAAGTCAATCAAGAATTTACATGAGTCTTCGATTTTGATAAAACTTGGTGTGTTTGTTTATGTTCATGAGCCCATCTTACCGACTAATTTTCAGCTCAACCTGACCTTCCTTTCCAGAGATAGAGGTCATCAAAGTTTGACCCGACCTTGACTACCTCACGACGTCCCAGGTGCTATAACTCCTCTCCTAGGTAACCGACAGATGTGATGTTGGTGTCATTTTAAAGCTCTGATAAATGTCTATCTGTGTAGACAATTAATCACACAAAAATTTGAAAAACCTGTTTTTTGTTTAATATTTGACCTGACCTAGCAAAAATCATGTAACCTCAGATTTTGTTGATTTTTTTATATGTTGAAGCATACATATTTGACAATAATCATTGAAAGTTTGATCATGCACATTTCAGTACTTTAGGAGTTATACAATTTTTAATGTAACATCGCGTTTTATTGCATACAAAGATAGACACTTGTGTCTATCCTTGTATGCTATAAAACACCCAATAATGTGGAAAACATTTTAAAAAAGTTTTAGTTTTGAATTGACCTTGCAAAAGTCATGTAACCTCAGATTTTCGTAAAATTGGTATATATTGTAGCACCCATACATAGCAATATTTGTTGACAATTTGAACATGCGCATTACAATACTTTGACAGCAATTCCTTTTTCAGTGACAGTGTTCAAGACCACAAATTGATAATTTTTCTGGATTATTAACAATTTATTATCTCACCTTTTCACACACATATTGAATGTTGAAGCCTTTCCTCCAGTGCATTAGACGCTTGTGCCATGTGCTCTTTCTTCAAGGTATTATGTTCTTCCAATTGCTGTGGTAAGGTGAGCAGTGGTTAGGATGTCCCCCCATGCTTACCACCAGGTTATCAGGTTGCTTGGGGTAAGTGAATGATCTCGCTGGTCCACGAGGATTGAGAAAGTTAATAGCCACCTCCCTTTCTCTCTGATCCTGGGACGTGACCATTCCAAGCCACCACCATCCATCATACTGTACTGTGATGTAACCTTTCACCCCTTCAAACCTAATGACATGTTCTTCAGCTGTCACGGTTTCTTGTCGGGTTTGTGTACTTGATGAGAATTGACTCACTTTTACTTTGAACAATGACAGATGACGGAAGCAATGCAACTGTCGGGTCCCCGGCACTGTCCGCACCTTTGCAAAGCGACTCTCAAGCAGTTTCCCTCAGCTTCCCAATCTCCGACTGAAGTATTCAACATTTAAGGAGGGAACATTTTGCTTTGCAAACTCGTACAGCTGGTGAGGTGTCTGGATCTGGTCTTGATAAGGCCTCTGTAGACTAGCCTTTGTTGCCATCCTCTTCAGTAATCCCCCAACACCATCGCATGGCCCCTTGCCGTGTGAAGTGGCAAAAAAAAGCCATTCAGCTTGAAATCCAAAGTGCACAAAATGGTGGCACAAGTTCATGAAGTTCTTACAGTTCTTGTATTGACCTGCACAACCATCTGAGAAATAGAACACTTTCTTTGGCTTCTCTCCGAACATCTCCTCAAGGAACAGAAGATGTTGAAACAGATGGACTGTAATGGTGTCATGTGTCAGGCAGAGACAGCAACACATGCCACATGCTTTGACACTCCGTTCTCCAACCAGTAACAAACAAATGGGTGGATGGTAGCTTGAGCATTGTTCCAGTGATATGACTGGACTTCATCTTGCATTACAAAAGTGAAGTTCTCTGCAAAATCACCCACAAGTATCTCCTTTTCACCCAGCATGTTCTCTCGCAGGTCTTGATAGTATGATGTCTGTACTTTCTCAATGAAATCATGAAGGATGATATGTTGGAGATTTCAGTGAAACTTTGAATGAATTCATCAACTGACTGATGGATGGTTTCTAACGTTGATCTGTCTGTTGTGGTCCACTTTCGGTTTTTCAATTTCGTCAAATGCATTGAGCAGCAGTTCTTGAAAGATCTCAACACATGAACACTGATTGCACTTCTGGAGGAGGCAGTCCAGTGAGGTATCATGTACATGTGATTTACCAAAAAAATCAGGTATATAAAATGTTATTTTGATGTCTCCGCTAGCTACAGATCATCATACTATTTATACAAATATTAAGTATATCAACAGATACAGATAATTACGTTATGGGCAGAAAACATGCAGAGAACAATACACAGCACATTCTAGGAAGGCAGCCCCCATTTGCATACTGACAGATCGTGTGACTCATTCCGTTCTTACCACATGACAACAGTGACGTGGGATAATGGTGCATTTACAATACCATAACTCTTAAAGTATTGCAATGCGCATGATAAAACTTTCAGTGATTATTGCCAAATATGTATGCTTCAACATAAAACAATCAACAAAATCTGAGGTTACATGATTTTTGCTAGGTCAGGTCAAAGATTAAAAAAACACCATGTTTTTAACATTCTTGTTTGTGTTTTATTGTCTACACGATTTTTGCTAGGTCAGGTCAAATATTAAATAAAAAACAGGTTTTACAAATTTTTGTGTGTGATTAATTGTCTACACAGATAGACATTTATCAGAGCTTTAAAATGACACCAACATCACATCTGTAGGTTACCTAGGAGAGGAGTTATAACACCTGGAAGGTCGTTAGGTAGTCATGGTCGGGTCAAACTTTGATGACCTCTATCTCTGGAAAGGAAGGTCACATTGACCTGAAATTTGGGTGGGAACATTGACTTATGAACATACACTAACACACCAAATTTCATCAAAATTTAAGGTGATCATGTAAATTTCACCGTTTTTGATTGATTTGGCGTGGAATGCCCCACAGATGTAATAGTCAAGAGTATTTAAAATTGATCGTATGACATTTCATATTGATGGTTTCACTACAAGATGTTTAAATGTTTCGTCTAAGCTGCTACCTAAACAAGACTTGAACACGAACAGTGGTGTGTCAGCAGGGTTGGCATGTAACGAAGTAAAAGTACTTTGTTACAATACTTGAGTAGTTATTTCAAGTAATTGGTATGTAACGAAGTAGAATTTTTACTAAATATTTTTACTTGTAACGAAGTAGTTTTATCTAAAGTAACACTGTTTACTCTGTTACTTTTATTTACTTCGCAATATATTTTCGTTACATTTTGCGAACCGCTGCCGCCGGTGGTGGCGCTCCACCGTCAACGACATTTCAAAAACTGTTCATAGTCGCCAGGCCAAAAGCTATTAATATCATTCAATCACATGCGAGTTCGCGATCATATTTGCATGCATACCTCCATTCGGGAAATCGACGCAACCACTGTTTTATATCTATGTCATTGAACGAAGTCTGCCAAATAGTGGCATAGATCAGGTCAAGGTCATAGACATGAAATTTCAATTCGAGCACACAACGCTTGAAATCCATCTCAAACCACGATGCAAATGACTCCGTTGCACCATATAAACTACTAATCAGTAAGTTTCCAATACATATTATAAATATTAAAATTGGCAATTTCGACAATGTATTGATAATCCCCATACACTGACACAATGATATTCGTGATATTCTGATATCCGTGAGCGAATGCGCAATGTGGATTGAAAATGAGAACCGATTTTCGCCCATTGCCATTGTCAGCAACGGACTTACCAGCTTACATCAGCATTAAACAGCATTTTACTTTCATGAATAAAACTCATATTGAGATGTTTAATAAATTCATAATAATTATTACTTTACAGAACTAAACAGTAAAGAATTTCTACTCTGCCATTTGGCAGCATCCTTTCCCAGCAATGGCTTATTCAAGCTGACCCATAAATAATATCAAGGACATGGTCATGGACAGGGGCCCTGACAGGTCACTTTTAAGTGCAATTAGCAACAACATTTCTGTTGCACTGGTCTGTCTTCTGATCAATTCTAGCCCCAGCTGGTACCAGGTAACCAACACAGCTAACTGCTTAAGCGTGTTGTTTCAATGTTTGTGTGAGCTGTTAAGACACCTCTGGGAAGACATGAGAAGGTGGGGGTTCACAAGCCAGATGGCTTGATCAGCTAGGCATCAAATGTCTGTTAATTTTACTATGGGCAGTGCTAGGATGTATTACCTCTGACCAGTTTCCCTGAGAGGCTACTACTACTACTGGACTGACCCTCTACCTACTCAGATACAATCACACCTGCCTATACATATCCTGTTGTACAATGTAGCTCCTCCCATACCCCAGTGGAACAGGTCGATAAAAAGACATATTGTGCCTCATCATTAATTAAGTTCTGTATTTAACTGAATTAATTTGATGTTGTGAGCTTTCATTAAAGATAATGTAATTTTTCAAAATACTTTTTACTTCAAGTACTTTTGAAAAGTACTTTTACTTTTTACTCAAGTAGTTTATTTTACCAGCTACTTTTACTCAAGTAGTTTCAAAGTGAATTACTCTTACTTTTACTCAAGTACAAAATAAAAGTAATTCAGTCAACCCTGTGTGTCAGTACATCGATGTGTCATCAAAGCTATAACAACAGCACAGCAGACCATCGTGATGTGAAATCATCATACACTTGTTTAGCAGAAGCATGCTAAATTCCACCCAAAACATTAAGAACCACATTTAAAATTACATGATTAACCCAGTTACAGGAAGATTTTTTTAAATAATGGACACATTTTACACAGTAATCCTTTGAATAGATCACAGTGAATCTAATACTACATTCCAACAAAGTTATGCTAGCTACATGCTTCCAATGAAGATATTCTACTTAAACACAATGACATACCTCACGCGGAGTCTTGAATCCAAGTCCTACACTTCGATAAAAGCGGGGTTGTTTCAAAGCCTTGCTAGAGTTCAGCAGCTTCTTTTTGTTGAGGAAGACATTGATCTGCTTTTGGAAAGCACGCTCTGTCTATAAAACAACACAACATAGCCCCATTAAGAAACAATGTAACAACATTCAAAACCTTCTGTGGCACATTAAACCTGAATGCCTAAGTGAAAATTTGCACACAAAGCAAATGAACCATCTTATCGAACTATAGCAGAAATGTGTCAGATAAAAAGCAAGGATAGTGTTCAAAACAAGTTCACTGTCTCTAATAACAATCCCAAATAAATTATACAGGTTAATAATAATGGGTAAAATCCACTTTTCTTGCATACATCAGTGTTTCCCTGGTTTACGCATATGCACAATGCTATTAACTCCAGACTAAGCTTATTTTTACGTTACAAAATATGAAAAGGTGCACTGAATGTCAGACGTCCTCATTGAATTTATTCGTAAAATACATTGTTGTTGCTCAAATCATGACTTCAAGTGGCATATTAAATTTTCTCAAAAAATCAATGTTCATTGGTTACAATGCAAGTTACATGTAAATTATTAAAAAGGTCATGCATAAAGCACATTTAATCACCTTTTTCAATGCTAGAATTCACATATTTAACTTGCTTTGAGCAGCACCTTACTAAGGGTCAAGACGGTGCTCAATGCAAGTGAAATATATATGCAAATTCAAGCATCAAAAAGAAGAGTTTAAGATGTACCTTGCACACATGTTCAATTTCTGTATATAAACATGCAGTGTGCATGGTTTTACTATGCATATTGCATGTTAATAATGACGAAATTGAAGTGGGTCAGGATTCCAGAAAAGTGCCAAGCCCATCATCTTATTTCCCAGATAAATAACATTATCATGAGGAGTGGTTGGTTGTGTGAGGTGTGGAATCAGGAATTGTTTATTCGACAAGACATGTAACATAAATTAAGAAATACAAAAACATACTACGAATTTCTACAAAATGCATAAATTTACAAATGTGAATGCTAATTGTATAGGTATGAAATCATACTGTGGTTTCCTGATTTAATCATGAAAGTTTTCCCCACATATCTATTATACACAAATAGCTTGTTTACCTAGAATTTTAGATAGAGAAAAAAATGGAAAAAAGGTTACAACGGGACTGTCAGTGTCACACACACAGTGAGTGTATAACCGAACTGTGAGTGTGGGTTACAAACGCAACGAAGTTGTATGGCAGCGCCACTTGCAGTTCAGGGACTTGAATAAAAAATCGGTAACCATAGGTATTACTTTATAATACTTCAAAAGAAGCTATTGCCATGCACTGTGGTCATGGCCATCGCAGGAACTCGTGGTCGTGGACCGAACAACCGGCCACATGTTCGACGTTGGCAGTTTATTTATCATGTAAAACTATGAAATATCAGTTTTTAGCAACAAATGTAATTAAATATGTATCAACGTGTGCTTGGGCATGACATTCCATGGAATTTTTTCCATTATAACAAATTCAAAGGACACAAATCGTATATAATTTTCTGTTCTTTCCAAGTACCTGTTCGGCCATTTTGCCAGTGTCGGCGGAAAAGAGCGAAAACGAGGTTCACGTGCTCTACGACGATGTAAAGACTGTTCGCAGCGACATCTAGCACAACAATATGGCGTCCGTCAGGTTGAACACCGTTGTTTACTTGGCTAAGCAACAGGTAAATTGTAAATAATTAGTCACAAACATGTGCGCCATCTGAAGCACTAGTAATTGTAGTTTTGCATATATGTTTACTTTTCAGAATTTTGGACGTATTTCAAATGCATAGCGACATCAAAACTAAGCCAGGCTACGAGCTGGCCGTGTCACTGTGCCGGGCAGTGACTGCTGTCCTGACAGTTCAGAATCGGTCTGCTGGCGCTACTCATTGGTCAGGCCTATGCCATGGCCGGCACGATCCCAGGACATTGGCTGTCACATGAGTAGGATCACCGTAGTCATTTCTCTTGACTCTGGTTGTAATTATTTCTGTGCAACTTTCAGTTCACCTTTTCCCTTTCCATGCCCTTCAGATTGGCATTGCCATCGCCATTGCCATTGGCATTTGTATGGTTAAACTGCGGTCTAGACCCCTACTCTCTCAACCGGATGCTGTGACCTAGGTTACCCTGTCCCTGGCGGTCTGTATCTAAGGAAACAATCATTGTGATGTCATTCATAATTTCTGACGAACCTCGAAAACAATCCTCTTTCACCATAATTTCTTTTTCATAACTTAAGTTAAGGACAATGGCAATGCCAAATTCGAACCTCTCCCCAGCCCAGGGCAGTGGGAATGAGATATCTTGCTGCAAATTAACATATTTTTTTAAAGATGTAAATCAAGTGTCTGATTCAAGCAACTATTAAATCGAACAAACACACTGGCCAATTGTTGTCAATTACTAATTCAGTTATATTGTTTGTGCATGTGTATTAGAAATGTGTGAGGAAAGATTTGATAACCTAAGTGGCGATTGATGATTTGGTCAGAAAGATTGTACCATATCACCGAGGAGTCACTGGGGTATATCACTCGAGTGTTAACACGTTTTTCATAAAAAACCTAACAGCCTTGAAGACTGACAAGAGGGTAAGTGTATGTGTAAGCTATACTAATTAAGTTCACTAAAATTGTGTGTGTACTTGTGCTGATCTTTTTGTTGGTGGCTGTATTTCTGTTGATTTTTAGTTATTTTATTTTGATTGTCAGGGGCCTCAGTGTGCTTAACTGGCACCAGGGTGGTGCATGTCTTTCTTCTGCATGGATCTGGACAATTACTCAGCATGGGAATTTTTAGGATATTACACCAAGGGTTTATATCAGAGTTTTCTTCACTAGAGTAAGTCCACAACGGGTTACACATTTACCCTCTGTGTGGGATCTTTTACTTCCCCTGGCATAGCCATCAGGTAGAAGGGAACAAGAGCTATTTGTGTTTCATCCGAAAGACGGGCAAAGTGGGGTGATATAAATTGCCTAAGTTTTAAAACGGCAGCATGCACATGGACTTGAAACCTGGTTCTCTTGATTGACAATCTGGTGCTCTAAATATGAGCTACAATGCCCCACTGCTTGGCTGTTTACAGTACAACTGTCTTTGAGGATGTATTAAAGCTCCTTCACCTTTTATGGTCCTCTGCCTCAGTTTGTTGTGAGGTCGTCCAGTTCACAGTTTCGATCCATTGCTTGATGTTGCACTGTTTAATGTCCTTCCACTGTATCCTTGGACATCCATGTATGTGGTTGGGTCCCTTTGATTCCTCTATCAATCAATTTACAGGGAGGATCAGATCTGAATGTCCTACGAAATGTCTGACCATCGTAGCTGTTGTCGCCTTACAAACATCTTCATGTTTACCACATGTGTTCTGCTATTTTTAAGCACCTCTTTATTTGTGCCATGTTGTGTATACTATATGATATTCTCATGCGATAGCATTTCATTTCAAATGCATGTATCCTGTTATCCTCACATATACCTCCAATAACTAATGAACACTCATCTTACTTTCTTGACTTAATCCTCTTCATGCCTTAACGTAGTCGTCTTTCTGGCACATAATGCTAGGATTACATTGCTCAACTTTTGTTGCAAGTAACGCATTTGATCATGTCAGCGCACATTCCTCAACGTTTGTTGCCACGATTAATTTTTCGAACCAGTTCAAGAACGGTTGCGCAAACAAAATGAACACGTGACTTGAGTTTTGTTGCGTTGCGGATCAGCGTACATGGCATGATTGATCCAGTTTAAGTCAAATAAACACACAACTCAAAACAAAGGTTTAGCAATGTACGCCTAGCAAAAGGCAGACGCATGACATCTCCACATCGGTCTGCACTGACTTAATAAAGCCTACTAATTTATAATTTTTAACAAACTGAGAACATTTCCATGAATTCCATCAGTTTTATTCCTTTGTTCTTCTGCATTCATTCAGAGTCTGCTGGGTCGTACCATGATGTGCCGGTACAGCGACAAGTCTGCCAAGAAACCACCAACAAGTGCAGCAGATTCAGCGAAACCCAGTCCAAAGCCAGGGAAACCACTGAAACTGCCAACCGATAAAGGTTTGATATTTTTGTTTTGAAAGGTGAAACTATTGTAAAGTGACTCTTTTAGTGTTGTGGTTTTTAAGAGCCTTTGTTGCACAAAGTAAATTTGACTTGCACACAAAACCCAGTTTTTCTTCCATCTAAATGTAGTTATGCATACGAATAGTATTTTTATCATGTTTTCATTAATTAGGACTTAATTTTTCGTCATCCAGAAATTGGAGAATTTCTTACGTACAGGTATACAAAGTTTGCTGTAATATATTATATACGTATGGACAAAGATAATTAATATATTATACATATTTGGACAAAGTTAACAATATGATTCATATTGCAGGGACTGCCAAGCCACCAAGTACTTCACAAGCTTCCACATCAGCATACAAAGTAGAAGAGTACTATACATTTACTGAGTACTCCTACTATGACCTGGATCCGAATGCCACCAAGCTCCGCTGCCCTGTCCCCAGCAAGTTTAGCTAGAACAGTTGAAATGACCGTGTTCAAACGGAGGACATAATTTCATTTTTTACACCGGCATGAGGTGTAAAGAACATTTTCTGGATATTATTTCAGGGCCAACTGCATGGCTTGGGCATCATATAACTTATTTTAAGGGGTACCAGCATGTGCTATGAAGAACGCTTCCCAGATGATATTTATTTCAGTGGTGACCTCACTGTTTCTGCACGTTAAATGTGAATAAAACATCATGTGAACATAACATGTTGTTAGTTTGAATGATTAACCGAATGAAGAATAATGGTTATAATCTATAATACTTAGTCACATCATAGAGATATAGCATCTACCGGCAGTTCCACTGTGTCAGACGTACATTTTAGCCATGCAACTGTGCACACTAGCTGTGCATTGCATAGTATATTTTGGTACTAAAAACACATGAACTATAACCGGTAAATGACAAAGGGGTCGTACATAAAAATGTAACATTTAACTGGAACTGACTTGCCATTCGTCAGTCGGGCAGTAATTGTAATTAATTAAGCATAATTGTTCAGTCTACAGTTTTGCAAAATACATTTCATTGCGATAAACTTGCAATTAAAGAAACTGATCTACAAATCGTGCACAACAGCATGCGTAATCTATAAATTGTGCAGAACTGCATGCAAAGTCTATAAATCGTGCACAACGGCATGCATGATCTATAAATCATGCACAACAGCATGCATGATCTGTAAATAATGCACAACAGCATGCATGATCTATAAATCATGCACAACGGCATGCATGATCTATAAATCAGACAACATGCATGATTTATAAATCGGACAACAAACATCATTTACAAATCAATAACATGATTTATAAATAATGTGCATGATTTATAAATCGAAATAAATCGTGCACAACATGCATGACATGCGAGGTCTTTAATCAGGCCAATAGAAACTAACAGTTGCTATCATTAATACGTTCAAATCAAATAACTTTCATTTTACATATCCAAAGTGTGGTTAGTTTACCTGGTAGAGGCTTTCATCAACGTGTGAACTGCCTCACGTGTACGATGACGTCATCAAGCGTCATAGGTACTGATGAAATCAACGTGACACGTTGATGAAAGCCTCTACCAGGTAAACTAAACACACCTTGGATATGTAAAATGAAAGTTATTTGATTTGAAAATGAACTGTCCTGAAGAATGTTCAGTAATATTAATACGTTCAGTTATGTGAAAATGTTTATGCAATTTCAGCTGTTGTTGGTTTAATGTTTTGTGTTAATTTATTTGTAGCAAACTTGGATCGAATGGTGCTCATAAATATTATGCAAATACATTACAAATGGTGAAAGTGAAAGTGTATGGTGGAAAGCATTGTTCTCCACAGGTGTCCAAAACTGCATAGCAATATTATAACATTGAATTTTTTTAACTTCCATCTGTAATGGGCCAACTGTCATTTTCAAATCATTATTCATAAGTGTACACAGTGCACATAAAATTAACATATTTTTATTATCAGCTTTATTTGTGTTTCAGCTAAAAAAGACAAGGAAGATTTTAAGTATGTTAATTAAAGCTGATTTGCCAATTTTTTTAGTGAGCTGGACTTTTTTCATTGGCCGTATTTCAGTTTGATTTTTCATTGGTCTGGTTGACTGATTTTTGGGTGGTTTATTTTTATAGTCGACTGTATACACCGAGATGTAGTTATCTATACCCACCACTAATAAATGTTGACTGTTCTCCAAGGCCATTTGATTTTTTTTAACCAAACTGAAAGATTAAATGTCTGTCAATTGTATTCCTGTGTTCTTCTGTGGTCACTCAGAGCCTGCTTGGTCGTACCATTATCTGCCGCTACAGCTCTGGCAGCAACTCGACCAAGAAACCACCAAACGATGCAGTAGATTCAAGAAAACCAACATCTACTCCAGACAAAAAACTCAAACTGCCAACAAATAATGGTTTGATATTTTCATCTAATGAAACTAAATTATTCAAGATGAAGATTTTTACTCTAGTGACTATTCTTAGTGTACCACACCAAGTAAACATAAATTTATTTGGTGCTAAAGCATATTTTTGTTCGACTTTAATATCTACATTTTTTAATGTCATTAAAAAAATTATTGAATAAAAGTAGTATTTATTCGTTTCACTAAGATTTATCTTCTTATTCTGAAATAGAATATTTTCTTCTGAAAATAAATTGAATCAATGTTACACAATAACGTGCACGCCTGTATGCATATGTAACCACAAACGTAGTACAATGTGTGTTGCAGGGACTACTAAGCCAGCGGGTAGCTCAGATACCTCCACTTATAAGAACCCGGGCTACTTTTCATTTGATAAATATGCCTACTACGACATGGACACGAACCTCACCAAGTTCCGCTGCCCTGTGCCCAACAAGTACAAGTGAGGTCAGAGGTCAATTCTAATGAGGTCACAGAATTCACGTCAAAAATATCACTTCATTTGAAAGCACACCAATATTTGCTCTATGGAACAATTCCTGGACTACTGCACTACTTGCCATGGTTAGGATATTACTAATTTTAAACTGTACCAACATGTTCCACAGTGAAATGGAGTATACCAACATGTTCTACAGAGAAGACCACTAGTACATCAATATATGCTAGAACATTAATGTGCTAAAGATGCCATAGAGAATACTAGTATACTAATTTGCCACAGAGAATACTGGTATACTAACATGCCATAGAGAATACTAGTGTACTAATTTGTCATAGAGAATACTATTTTGCCAGAGAATACTGGTATACTAACATGCCATGCCATGGAGAATACTAGTATACTAACATGTGCCATAATTAATACTAGTATACTAATTTGCCATACAGAATACTGTGTTATACTTGTATACTAATATGTGCCATAGAGAATACGTGCATGCCAACATAAACATGATATGCTATAGAGAACACATACATATCAATATTAAAATTCCGAGCTGTGCCATCCAGAACATAATATTATATGCATACCAATGTGTGCTATAGAGAACACTGGCATACCAACAAGTGCTATATAAAACATGGACATTATTTATTTCAGTGTCAACTGCAGTTATTCCAAGTAAAATATGAATAAAGCATCACACAAATACAAAGCGTCGTCATTCTTGATCTGGGTGGTATGACACTGGTAGCAGTGCTAACAAGTTTATTTCATATGAATTTTGTGCACATACAAATTAACACAGCTTTGATTATGAGCTTTATTACTACTCAATGCCCCAACAAACATTCTTTTTCAACATTCATTTTGTTTCCCAGCTCTTCTGATATGTAGCTAAGTACGTCAATGTGTAGTGTATGACTATTTCTCTCACAGCTGCTAATATTGCACCAATTCAGTATATGCCACATTGTACACTGAAACAGTTTGCTGCATTAAAGGTTTCTGGCTCTGCAAGGAGACACTTGTAGATTTAATTATGCAGATTTGGTATATTACCAGTAAGACACATAAACTGGGATGATCCTGTATCACAAAGAAGTGGAGTTTTTATGACGAGGAATGTTTGCGATTTTGTGGAAACCACGAAAATCACAAACTCTAAATGATTGTAAACATTTTCATGCATATAATATTTTCAATGAGCATTTGCACAAACTTGTGGCAACATGAACAAGTCACAATCGTATAAACAAAAAGGTACATCACCTTCAAACTGACACATCACCAAGGACCACATATCTGACTATATGGTAAAATTTCAGCAGGAAGAGAATTCGTACAGAAATACCTCCAGTATCCTACTTACATGGTGCATGCTCCTACTTGAGTAGATTGATCACTAAGTCCAGCAGAATCTTCAAATTATTAACACCACCAACACGAACAGAACTAAAACACCCAGTCAATCAACAGGAAAAAAAGAATTCCTCTGTATCTGCACATGTCCACAACCCGTTACAGATGACATGCAGCACATGAGCTCACGGTTCTATCACAGTGTGTTCATCCAAATTAATTTTCAGCTTACAGATCTGAATGTTTAAGTTACTCGAGGCAAACCATCCTTGCCACTAGGGGCTTACGACTACATCAGTACCCCTGTCAGATTGATCTGTTAAAATGCTGGCTTTTCAGTTCATGTGTCAACCAATGATATTGCCAGCTAAAATTTATGTGGACTTGTCGTGGCTGGTCAGACAGGTAATCATGGGCATGTCCACACGACATACATGAAATAAACTGATAAATCCATGTTTCAACAGGTCGATCCGCCATGGTACTGCAGTACTGTTACCACCCCTGGCTAGCAAGGATGAGGCAATCTAGCAAGAATCGGAACAGATCCAGAAAAAACATTCACCAAGCTTCACTACTGGACTGAATGTGCAGATTTCTGCCAGTCTAGCATGAAACTGTCCACATCAGTCCTAGCTAGAAAACATTAAACTCTATAAACTTGGCAGTCTAAAAGCTACTGGCCCCACTCTAATACCATGTGCATAAATGTGACATTTTAAACAACTAAATCATCTGCACTCGCATGAGTGCATGAATACAGCATTGCACTAGGTGTGTGCAGATATGTTTGCATAGGAAGAAACAAAAAAATTCTAACATACATGCTCTAACACATGTGGCAAGAAAGTGGCCTGCAGAACGATCAGCTTTTGAGCATTAAAATGTACAGCAAGAGTCAATGGAACCATAGCAACTGACAACATTCATCACAGTGAGTATTTACATCAGGTAATACAGCTGTAACAACCCAGGTCCAGTCTTACAGCAAAAAAAAAATTTCCCAGAGGTGAACAGTAAAGGTAACTTAAAGTGACAACCGTTATTCTGTAACCAAATAAAACCATACACGTGTTACACATCCACAATTTACACACTGTCATTGAAAGACATTTGATAACATCACTCTCTGTATACACAACAATTGACTTACCTGTTATCAAAATATTTTCTTGGTCCAGACATTTTTACTTGATGAGATATAACAAAATGTCAACAGCATCTAACATACGAAGATATATGTAAAGACGCATTAAATGTGTCACACAAAGAAGCATATTAAACAAAAGTAAGGCATGCTATAAACAGCTTTCATGGACAGAGATCTTTGTAAGAATAAAGATATGTTGTGTAAAAAATTAACATATATCTGTCAGCATCTAAAATATACACCTGTCTGATCTATCAGACTATGTCAGGTAGCAAATGCATGCTCACTTTCTGTACTCTGTACAACAGTCACCAAAGCATCACTGACCAAATTGATTGATGTGTCATATGCACATTGCATTCAAGGAGGGTCACCATTTGAAAATGATGCATGTATACCATAAAACAATTTGTGTTTTGTCTGTTTATCTATTCCATCTCCGTCAGTTTCAGGCTGAAATTGTGTAGATGTGCCCGGGAGCCCAAGGGGAAGGTTTATACATTAAAACAGTTTTGTAATTCCGCAGGGGTATTGAGATTTTCTAAAGGAACTTATCTGGACATTTTACATAGATTACACATTTCAGAACAACAGTAGTCATTATGTACAACTGTTTGAAATGCCATGCATGTTTTCTACGATTATTTTGAGTCATGATTCTGTGGCAAGTCTACATAAGTTCCTTCATATGGTATGAATGCTTCATGAAACGTGCAGTAGTGCATGATTTTTGGGGTATGAAGTTGTAACTCAGCTAGTTTATAGTAAATGTCATTAGCATACAACTTATAGAAACAAGTATGTAATTTTTTCTCAAAATACTATCTGATTGCTGTAAGAAACAAACTGATCCTGCCTGTGTGTGACATTCATGACATGCAAACAATGCATAACCTGCTGTCCGCTACATGGACAATGCCATAATATGACCACTATCGTAGCATATGAGGTATACTCTTATGTAGTATTTCAGAGCCATCCACCAAGACAGTATTAACTTTCGCTACTCTGTGCACAAAATAGTAAATAAAGAATCGATGACAATAAAACAACCATAAGCAAGGTGCTGTAGCCCAGAGATCATTGCTAAACAATATTTAACAAAACACTATAACTCTGCCAACAAACAACTTAACACGTGTGTATCATATCTGACCCTGAATCGGCGCTGAAACCTCATGTTGCTAAACTACCAGTTATGTTGCTGGTAATAACAAAAAAGCAAAAATAAAGTAACTTCTGAATGCATAATATATCCACGTGTGCATGTGCAAACTATGGGATTAATCTCGGCTGTAGAATTCTAGAGTTTTTTTAGACACACCTATAAGGCAAAATGTTTCATTTCACCCACCCTTAAAGTATGGAATGTAATGAATATATTGTGGTGCTGTGTAATCCACAACTATAATTGTTACAGTTGTGTCGGTGGCTTCTGACAGATGGCACCACATATACAACAGTATTCACGCCATTTGCTAGGTTGCGCCACATACATCAAATACACAGTTTGGATACACCATCATTAGAACATAATGTAAGAAAATTCAGATCTACATGTTTGTCTAAATATCAATACTGTAGCAGATTATCAATCACAATAGATTCAGAACAGGTGAAAATATTTAGTCTGAACAGAAAATTTATACATTGGGAAGAATGTTGTACATGGGTACAAAAAATAACATAGTGGCAAGAACTGCACAGATGGTTTGTGCACAATCCCCGCTGTAATAAAGTGACATGTAGTAACATGGCACTTGAAAATGCAAATAGGCATACTCCATGTACTACACCCACTGAAGAACCTTGAATGGCCAGAATCAAGCCTTGTCACGCTTCCTTGCAGCAATGTGTCGTTCCAACTGTTGGAAAAAGTGTTTCTCCATCTGGCCACAGTTTGTGTGGGCTGCAGTTCTGTACTTCGTCTTCAACGACTCGAGCAACTTGCCGAGGTCATCACCAAACTGGTGCTGTCAAACACATAAAACAACATCAGACTGTAATACTGTATGCCATCAATACTGTAGATGCAAGCTAGATGTCTGCATTGGTTAAATTCTATCTTAATAACATTTATATAAATACATGAATAGATGGGGGATAAACATCAAGATTCGAATAAAGTAATTCTGAGCACCAACAAACGAGACACGTATACACACACTTGAGATGTGGATATGGTGAAGAATGCTGAGGATAAGCTGGACACAGAGAAAAACTGGTGGTGGGTCAGAGATAAAGCAGGGGTTAAGAAAGAAGAAAGTCTGCCATGTTTCATTAAAGCTGCTTCCTCAAACAGTTCAGCCCATCGCGAATCCAGTTCATGTATGCCCAGATGTGTAGTGTGTGACTGTCTTAAGAAATGTGCGCAGTCTGTTTGATAAAAAAATGCCTATTTTTATCAAAGCATCGAAAGAATTGATTTTAGTTGTAAGATCTGGTAAGGATCAAAATAGTGGCTATCCAAAACGGTAAAGACTGTTTGGGTCAATGCTGATGATGGGAGCGACTTCCATGCTCGGGCCGATCACATGACAAAATGTCACCAAGGAAGAAAATCAAGATTTTTCAGCGTTTTGATTTTCACTTCAGTTAATGCTTCAACAGGGTTGAAAAAAATCATGATTTTTATATAAAAAATCGGATTTTTTTATTTAAATAGGATTTTTTTTTTATTTACTTGATTTTTTTAAATCTGGTATATAGATATTTATACAGATGTTTAAATTTGTAAACTCTTTCAAACATGTTCTATTCAAATCGATTTGGGTTCTTGTCTTAACAGAAGGTACATGATTTTTGCTTATATAAAGACATTAGACAATGTCCACAAGGCCTCACCACCTGTAGTTCCATAATCTGTCTTGGAAAGGAAAACATGCTGTGTGTCTGAGGCTGTAGCAGTGGTAATTATTGTTTGCCTATAGGGTGGGTTAGCACCTGTCCAGGGCTCTGTATACTCTAAGGGTCTCTAACCAGAATACAAACTGGTACAGTATTAAACAACTGAGTCAACATACTGAATTGGTAACAACTAGCACAAGCTATAAGTGGACTTCAACTCAGGGCTTCTGTGTTGAAAAGATACTTCCTCTGGAAGACAAGTTTGTGTGGCTTCACTACATTCAGAAAGGGAATAGCTCAAACATACACAATGTCATAAAATATTTGACTATCAGGCTATCTGGTGACAATACAGCTACACAAGTGTGCGCACTTTGTGTTTCGTATTAAAAAACATACAAAACTTTGTTGATCTCGATGCTTGTAAACAATTATTTGTGTTAAATTCATACAAATCAGCGATTAAAAAACCGGAAGTCAAAAAATAAAATAAAATCATAAATCAATGATTTTTTTTTGGAGTGATTTAAATCAAATGATTTAAATCAAACAACCCTGTGCTTGAACAAGCATTAACTAATTTAATAATTTGTCTGATGATTTCATGTAAAGTACATATAAAAGTTGCACAAACAAGCTAGCATGTTGCAGTGGATACTAGGTAGGTTTGGTTTTTCGTAAAATTAATTTGAAATGACGCTCGCAAAAAAATTGAATTGATTAAGCACCTTTAAGAGAAGAAAGTTGGCTATGTACGGCCATTGGAAAAGAAGACCAGGTAGTCTGGTACTTACCAGCAGAACAAAACTGAAGTAGAAGAAAAACAGGCTGGATTGACAACAAGTATTAGACAGATGGTGGACTTGAAGTGGCTAGAGAGATTGCAATGAGACAGCAACAGCCTAACTCAGGTTATAGCTATACAACAAATCCAAGAAATTGTGAGTGTCAAACATGTTTCCTCACAGACCTGCGGTTTCGTATAGGTTACCCATATTCAATACAGGTTTTGGGGAGGGATACGGTTGTATCCACTATTTACAAAGATTTGTTTAAAATTTACAGAAAAAGCAGATTTCATTTGATGACCAACTAACCAAAGAGAAAATATTTTTGTCAAATAAAGTTCACTACACAGTGGACTGTGCTTAAAAGAATCACAGAAAACAGAATCAGCCGTTTAGTAGAATCAAATGGCTGGGATGGAATCATTCCCTATTCCCGCTGTGAAGAATCAGATACGTGAAAATTATACATTGTAGCATGAAATAACATGTTTTCCAGGAAAACCCAAGCCTTTTTTACTATAAATTAGTGTTGTTTATGTGGAAAATGATACAAAACTGAAATATTAATGAATGTAGACGTTGCGAGATTTACCGAGTAAGTTGCACATTTTTTCAATCTAAGAAAATCTCTCGTTCAAGAACACCAATTAAAACAAATTTTGTACCTACTAAGCAGTAATTCAGTATGTATAAAATAAAACCACACGGTTTGACGTACATTCACCTCCAAATCATTCCCTATCTATCCAGAGAGTCAGTCATTCAAGAGAATCAAACTGCTCAGGCGTGTGATTCTGTTAACCAGTACGACAGGCCAGTCTGGTGGCTTTGATGATGCCCTCTAATCAAATCGATTTCACTCACAATTATGCACTATGTGGTACCATCACTAAATGATGGTAACTAAAAATGTTTAACATGTTGATTATTCTACTTACAGAATATATATGGTGTTCCTATTCGTAAATATATTGTTGCTAAAATTGATTTGAAGTGATGTAGTCCATTTTATGACAAAGTCACCAAGAATGCAGTATTCAGTGGCCACAACACGCGAGGGCGACAGAACTAAAATGTATTAAAAGAGTAATTATAAAATAAATACATATTACGAATGGAGTAAACTGAGATACGAGGGAAGTGACATACCTCCTCCATGGCAAGATAAATGGCTCGGAATGCTGGTTCTTTGTCGTTCTGGAAGATGCGACGACATCCGTGCAGGACAGACACACCAGTCTCCTTCACAGCCTTGCACACATCCATGTAGATGCAGTGGTCATGCCGGTAGTTCCACTTACACGAGTACACATACAGCTGCTCTGTAGTGGCAGATGCAAGTACAGCAGAAAGACGTCACCATAACAGAAACAACACATAATATATATGTTATCGAAATTGTTCTTTGTCATTTTATTACCAGTAATAAAATTTTTTCCATGTAAGTATTGCATGCACAATATACAAATTTACAAGAGGGGCATGCAAGTGCACACACCCACATACGTACACATGTGTATGCGTGTATGTTTGTATGTTATGCTACTCGTCCTAGATTCTTTACATCTTGGGTGCCAAACTTTTAGGGATCATCTACAACCCCACGGCCGGGTTGTCAGTTTAATTTTTTGAAACTCGCCCTCCTGTTACCCTTTTTACGCACAATCAAATTATCCTTTGTAGTTATTACGTACAACTGACCACAATGCTATGTGACATCAAAGTCATGCATATTTTCATTGATTGTCCCAAGTTATGTAACACATGGACAAGGCGTCGCTAGACGTTACTGCAACTGCCAGTATTACGTTGCAATTTCAAGTGTTGAATTCCCAGAAGCCATCAAGGTATTGATTGGCAGCACCAACTACGATGGCATATGTGGATATTTCTGCAATAATGTTGTATATCCTAAAATTTTGTAAATACAGTTATTGTGACAGTCACAAATTATCCTGTATGGAGGATGGGTATTTTTTTTCGTTTTTGTGAATGACTAAGGCAGATTCTATTTCCCCTGCCCTTCCAGATTGCATAGTAAAATTGCGCCTTTCAAGGACTTCCAAACACAGTTTGAGCCATGTGCCATGCTTTATACTTTTGCTAATGCCCATTCCTGTGTTTGTTTTGAATGACAAATCCAGGTGTGGACAACTGTACTTTACGTTATCCGTTGACAGGACATCCGCACATGAATAAATACTGCCTTCCTCTTCCTCAGAAGTACAATTTCCTCCATATTAGGTTGGGAACATGGGAAGGAAGCCTCACCTGGGAAGTAATGGAAGTAGATGTTGATGAGGTCCTGATCGCCCCAGGTGATGCGGAACTTGTACTCCTCGTAGTAAGGAATGATGTGACTCAGCCAGTCGACTTGACGCATGCGGGTCAGATTCATCAACATCACTCCAGAGTTGACACCTACAAAAGGACATCGCTAGTTGTCACAAAGTTCCCTCTCCATACATGCCAACCCTGTGTGGTGCATACCTGTATGACTAGTAACAGATTATCCTGTATGGAGTGTCTAAGGCAGATTCTATTTCCACTGCCCTTCCAGATTGCATAGTAAAATTGAACCTTTCAAGGACTTCCAAACACAGTTTGAGCCACGTCAGTGCCATGCTTTATACTTTTGCTAATGCTCATTCCTGTGTTTATTTTGAATGACAAATCCAGGTGTGGATAACTGTACTTTACGTTATCCGTTGACAGGACATCCGCACATGAATAAACTGTATGACTAGTAACAGAAATCTGTAAGACCGCAAATGAACCCGTATTTACATGTGCTGCTTTGTAGCACGTGCTCAAAAGAAACCGACCTTGCAATCAGGGATATATAGACCGGATGTCACTAAACTTTGGCGCAGCTGACTGGATAGTGATACATAAAAATGCAAAGGCACAATACTAAATCAGACAATACAACGTTAATACAAAATCATCACTACCACTCAGTTATTGACAAGTAAAACGCAGAAAATTATCAAATGAATCCGTGATTACCGCCAATCCATAATACAAGAGTTCATCTCATTTTATATGACATGTGGTCATATAAGACACACACAGACTGCTACAGAGAGAGGCTCATCCCACTTTTGTGTTGACTGAACTAGACATTCTAACAGCTACTATGAAAGGGCAACCTACCTAGTGGAGGGTAGTACGGATGTCTGGCAAAGTTCGTGTACCAGCTGTTTGAGGTGTCCTCCATCTCACCAGCGAGGGCAGCCAACTGAGTCGAGTTGAAAGCATCAAAGTGTGCCCAGACGTCCTCAAGGGGTGTGAAGAACAGCACATCCGTGTCAATGTACAGCAGGGCATCCACGTCCTCCAGAATGTTCTGAAGTGACAAGGTATAATGTTCTGAAGTGACAAGGTATAATGTTCTGAAGTGACAAGGTATAATGCGATATGTTCCTTGGTGACTGATGAATTAAGTCAAAAGGTACAAAGTCGAAATGTTTTTGTTGTAAAACTATATTTATATACATTGTACTATACCTTGTATCTACTCTAACATCATGACAGCCTAAACATGTCTTAATTAATCATAACTGGTTATATAATTAGACTGTTATCTGTTTATAAATACAACCATGCCACTCAGCATGCAATGTAAACATGATATTCAAGAAAAAATGTTCAACTGAAACAAATAACAGTCAAATCATATGAAAACATTTGGTTTGTCTATGCTATAAAGTAGTTTGTGACTGTCTGTCTGTCTGTCTGTTCCCTGGTATCTCTTTACCATAAAAATCATTTGGGACTGTCCCAGAGTGACTGTAATCACTGTGGTGACCCTATCACTCAGACGACCATGTCACCGAGACGACCGTAAACCAAGGTTTTACTGTACTGTTATCAGCAGTTATTTCATAATTTATCAACAGACCAAAAGTATAATATAAATCTTAAGACAGAATGCATTAAACAATACAGTTCAAACTTGTCACAACATGTGCAAATGAAACCTGTTGTCTATGAACTGGCACAAGTCTGGCAGTGTTCATAGAAAACTCACAGGAAGGAAGAGTCTCTGTGATGCGCAAGGTTTGAACAGTTTCTTCCAGGCCGCTGTATTGTCTGATGGAAACTGGATAGGGCGAACCTCGTAAGTCACCTGGCACAGGACATTGGCTGGCCACTGGGACAACTGTAATGTAGACAGGTAAATATGTCAACACAGGTAAATATGTCAACACAGACAGGTAAATATGTCAACAGATAGGAAAATATGTCAACACAGACAGGTAAATAGTTTTTAAAAAATTTACTGGTAAATATGTAAACACAGACAGGTAAATATATCAACACAGATAGGTAAATGTCAACACAGACTGATAAACATGCGACAGGTAAATATGTGTCAACACAATAGATAACTCTGCATTGCCTGTGCATTGACAGGAAAATGACACCAAACATGTTTCATGTTAACCACGTTAGACGTCTATGGGATGAATCATTATAACATGTTCAGTATTACTGCAAGATGTGTAACCCTGACACAGGTCAACCAACAAGATGTGTAACCCTGACACAGGTCAACCAACAAGATGTGTAACCCTGACACAGGTCAACCAACAAGATGTGTAACCCTGACACAGGTCAACCAACAAGATGTGTAACCCTGACACAGGTCAACCAACAAGATGTGTAACCCTGACACAGGTCAACCAACAAGATGTGTAACCCTGACACAGGTCAACCAACAAGATGTGTAACCCTGACACAGGTCAACCAACAAGATGTGTAACCCTGACACAGGTCAACCAACAAGATGTGTAACCCTGACACAGGTCAACCAACAAGATGTATAACCCTGATACAGGTCAACCAACAAGATGTATAACCCTGATACAGGTCAACCAACAAGATGTGTAACCCTGACACAGGTCAACCAACAAAGGGGCTCTGGTTATTCCAAGTGTGATTAAAGAGGCAAGGCTTGTATAGACCAGGTAAATATTCAAGCTGGTTTGTCCAAGCACAATCCTAATTTCTGCCTCTTTCCATGTTGACTTTATGCTGCTACGAAACATACTTGAATGATTCCACACCAGAAAATTCTGATATAAATAAATTTAAGCTACAAAATCTTATTGTTTTTATGGAAAAATCATGTTATGTACTATAAACTATACCTATTGTAACATCTTGACCATCCAAATGTAACATCTTTATCACCCAAACGTGTTTTAATGAACTACATTTCTTTAATGTAATTAGACACATCATCTGTTTACGAATATCGAGGTAATTAGACACATTATCTGTTTACGAATATCGACCTTATCATTTCGCATACAATGTAAACAATATATTTGGGGCAAAACAAAAAACTGTCAGATAATAAAATTTATTTTTGGTTCTCTAAAACACAGTTGACATTTTTTTGGTTTGCCCCAAATATGTTGTTTACATTGTATGCGGAATGATAAGGTCGGTATTCGTAAACAGATGATGTGTTTAATTACGATATTCGTAAACAGATGATGGTGTCTAATTACATTAAAGAAATGTAGTGTATGTGTGCGTGCGTGCATGTGTGTATATATATAGTTTATAGCACATAACATGATCCTATGATAAAAACAATGCGACATGTACAATTAATGTGATCCTAGTAAACAAGAGAAGAACAAGATGACTGCCACGTCACCTTCTGCTTGAACTTTGGTTGTAGATCGTCATCAGCAAAGATGTGGAAGAAGATTTTTGCTCGAGTGAGCAATACAGCCGATTTGAGCAGTATGAGTGTCTCAGCGAAGCGGTTGCCACAGGCAACCACTGCCAGGTGCATGACGGGAGATACGGGTGCCTTCGCAGGAGCAGCCTCTTTTCTACAACAAAATCCAAACCAAATACTACATACACATACTAAATGTCATATCATTATTAGCCAAACCACACAATATAATTACTCATAATTAACCTAATTTATATTATGCTAAATGAATTACACCTTAGAACTTTCAAGTAGAAATTAACTAGCACTGCAGTCTTACACCTCACACTGGCACAGAAGTTTCAAAACAGGATGTTGCATGCCCAGTAAAGACATGTATGAAATTCTACCCACTCGTTCTTCTTTGCTGGTATTTCCTCCTTCGAGACTCCTGCCACATCCCGCTCCTCTCGTTTCTCTGTCTTCACCTCCTTCTCCTTGGAGTCTGCCACTTGCTTTCTCACTTTCATATCCTCTTCCACAACTGGTTTCTTCGCACTACAGCAACAGTTGCAACTGTAACACCATCTTTAGTCCAACTTGATAATGGTTTAAACAACAAACATTTCTTATTATGGTTTCCTTTAACATTGTCATTTGCCATATAAGGAAGGACATTAAAATACTGATGACAAAACAGTTTTTGTTAGTGCATTCTGCATGCTTCACATTATATGTATATTGTTAAATGGCGATAACAATTTCTAGAAGGATGCAGCGGTAGTTGCAATCATGGAATTATTTTGTTTTCTACGTCATCATAAAGATAATAATTATGCCTACACATTTGCTGCTGGATATATGCAGAAATTGTGAATACTTTCAAATTATTAAAGTTCGTCTGTACCCCATACATGTTTTTATGGATAGAAAGCATCTATACATAGCATAACCACCACTAGCTACATTATAGTAACAATGTATATACCCAGAGAGCTGCTTTGTGAACAAGACTTGCTACATTGTAGCAACTTTGTTGTGGGCAGCTTTAAATAGAACTAGAAAATACCCCTGACCTATATAATAATGTAGATCAGTGAAAAATATCTATGGCTGGCTTTTCTCCCTCTCCAAAGCTGGGTAACTCTGCTAGTAATTTAATAAAATTAATTTCAAACAAAAGTCAAAATGTAAAAAAAAATTATAATAGCAAAACTAATGTTAAAAGGTTGTGTGGTGTTCAATATCGGAGTGACCTTGAGAAAAACACAATAAGAATATGTTGATATTTAGTCATCACCTCTTCTCTTTCAGTAGCTTGATCTGCCTCTCCAGTTGGGAGAGGAATACGTAGGGAAGCCTTCCACAAGGAGTTCCTTCAACGTTCTTCATGCGTTTTCTCATTTCACCCAACAATTTTGTCTCAAAGTCATCACCAAATCGAAACTGAAAGAAAAATCCACCTTTCAGTTTCCATTAACTGATTGATTTGGGATTTATTTTCAAAATACTTGGATTTCCTCAGCTTAATTTTGAACGTAATCTGGGAGTAAGTAAACAGAGACTACATCTTGAACAAATTCTTACAAGGCAGGTACATTTATACTACATATGCATTAACAAGAAACTATAGTAGTTACCTTTGATACATATACATAATAATTATAACATTTGGGTTTGAGATAAAGTGGAGGCTAACGAAGAAGGTCTGCCATGTTCCATCAAGAGAAGAAAGCTGGCCATTAAAGTGTCATTGGAAAAGAAGGTCACGCAGAGTCTGGTACTTAGCAGCAAACAAGGAGAACTACCAAAGAGCTAGAAAAAAGTGATGGATTGACAACACCAATGATTGGACAGATGGTGGACTAGATATATTACAAGGAGACACCAATGGTTGGACAGATGGTGGACTAGATAAATTACAAGGAGACACCAATGATTGGACAGATGGTGGACTAGATATATTACAAGGAGACACCAATGGTTGGACAGATGGTGGACTAGATATATTACAAGGAGACACCAATGATTGGACAGATGGTGGACTAGATATATTACAAGGAGACACCAATGATTGGACAGATGGTGGACTAGATATATTACAAGGAGACACCAATGATTGGACAGATGGTGGACTAGATATATTACAAGGAGACACCAATGGTTGGACAGATGGTGGACTAGATATATTACAAGGAGACACCAATGGCCAAATTGAGGCTATGGCTATGCATCATCATCACCATACATGATAAATCCAGATAATGGCTTCCATACATTACATAGCAAGCCACAGCATATTCTTTTTAGCTGGCGTTCTCTACCCTGACCCTTGCTAGAAAACACACATATACAGAAAGAACAGTAAGCCAAGTATACAGACATCTCTGACAGCCTGGTAGATGGCTTTGAAGGTGGGCTGTTTGTCGTTGTGATAGCTGCCCCTGTTGCCATGCAGCACTGACACGCCTCGATCCTCCGCCTGCTTACAGTCACTGCCGTACATACAGTGGTCGGGCCGATAGTTCCAGTTGCACGGGTACACATAGAGCTTCTCTGAACGGCATACCAAAACAAATGGGTTAGGCAGTTTCTAGTCGAATAGCAATTCATCGTAAACAGTTGGATCAGTACAGTGAGGCACTATGGAGAATACAGGAGTTAATTCAGGTGTGTTTTAAGTTGGTGGCGAAATGTTATCATATTTCCTGCCGACTTACCGCCAAATGGTTATATCTATAATCACCTTAATAACGGTTATTATGATCTATAAACATATTGTTAACTAACCTACTATTACAAATAAAATTGTGACCATATTTATAGTCCAAAAATAACTGGTCAGAATTATGTAACTAGCGAAAAATTACTTGTTGACAAAATTATCACATCTGTATTATATACAACCTGTATCATGTCCCAAGTAAAAACAATGATTTCAATTTAGAAATGTCAACAGATGTTGCCTAGAAGAGGTTCATCAGTAAACTAATTTACCATTACAGATAAAACATTTAATTTTCATAGTAAAAAAATGGCTGGTTAGAATCATGAAACTTGAGAAAATTACTGTTTGGCAAAGTGACTGTCTATTTGCTGTTAAAATTGTTGTGTTACAATTAATTAACTTCAGAACATGAAGTGAAATTCAGTGAATGACAAATTCATCCACTGCACTTACATAGGCAATCCTGTGAAGCAAATGTTGCCATTTATGTTGTTATTTTGCCCCAGTTAAAATAATTACCCAATTCTGATGGCTAGTTTATAAATGACACAATTTTTGTCAATGACAACATTCATTATTTTCAAGATAGCTACCAGCTGTTTTGTGAAACATGAATGGAACGTATGCTTCAATTAAAAATTATATAAAACCAATGCCATGGCAACACTCTAAGGATAGCAAAACTCTTTCTTTTTAGGCCTTAGCAGTATGATCATACTAACAAAATACAGCTCAACTAAACAAAGACTAACATGGTTTATTTGCCATTGGTACTGATGTAGTGAGAAGCCCCTGGCGGCGAGGATGTAACTACCCACAGTCCCCACCAGTGGTACTGATGTAGTGAGAAGCCCCTGGTGGCGAGGATGTAACTATCCACACTCCCCATCAGTGGTACTGATGTATTGAGAAGCCCCTGGTGGCGAGGATGTAACTACCCACAGTCCCCACCAGTGGTACTCATGTAGTGAGAAGCCCCTGGTGGCGAGGATGTAACTACCCACACTCCCCATCAGTGGTACTGATGTAGTGAGAAGCCCCTGGTGGCGAGGATGTAACTACCCACACTTCCCACCAGTGGTACTGATGTAGTGAGAAGCCCCTGGTGGCGAGGATGTAACTACCCACAGTCCCCATCAGTGGTACTGATGTAGTGAGAAGCCCCTGGTGGCGAGGATGTAACTACCCACACTCCCCACCAGTGGTACTCATGTAGTGAGAAGCCCCTGGTGGTGAGGATGTAACTACCCACACTCCCCACCAGTGGCCAGGCCTAGGGTAATAGTAATATGCAATAGTAATGATTACAATTGTTCAAGTAATAGTAACAGATGGAACATAACACAATGTAATAGTAATAGAAAGCAAAGTAATAGTAATTGAACTAATCAGTCAAAAAAATCCTGTATTTTGACATACTGGGACTTGGACAAGCATCATGTTCAGTCTTTCACGGACAGTTTTATTTATTTATTTATTTCCCAACAGTGGTGATAAAATGGTTTAGCATTCCAATCATGACAGTCAATGAACTTTAGCACTATTAGCAGGAGACTCTGTGACAGTGTGATTGCTGCATGGCTAATTTGTCATTTGAAGCCAGGTCCCCCTTTTCACACAAGCTTATTCATTCATTCACTGAAGGGTTCCAGGCTTTCAGCACTAAACAGTCTTTAACATCTGAATCAATCAATCAATCAATCATTGCCATCTCCCAAACCTAGCTGCCAGCCTGCCATGCTGGGTAATGTTTGAACAAAACCCAGGTGCTTATACCAATTTTTCTGAGTTTTTCTCAGTTGGTAGCTAGCTTCCACACTATTGACCAAAAGTGTCAAAAACATCTTATCGTTGAGCCAATAATTAACTGTCCACCAAGCAGCAGCCAAGCAGTATGGGTATACTATAGGATAATATAATCAAACTGTTATGTGACAGTGACATCGCTTTTCTTTTTCATTCCAATGAATACATGAAACTTCTACATCAAATTGGAATTGTGTGAGGTTAATTTAATTGAGAAATGTATAAGTTAATTGTAATTTAATTAATTAAACACCCGTCAGTTAATTTGAATCTATGTAAGTGAGTGTAAGTATGTTTAATCGAAAGAAAATAGTTCCGATGGAAAATATAATAGTAATAGCTTGAAATGTAATAGTAGTATATTATATTGCCTTCAGCATGTAATAGTAATAGTAATAGAAAGGAAATTAAGTAATAGTAATCTATTACATTGCAATGTAATAGACCCCAGGCCTGTGACAGTGGCACCACTTTAAAAATGGACAGTTGCGTTTATATCACATAAAGGGTTGGTTGGCGGGGAGAGTAAGAGAAATGATAGAGTGCTGACCGGGGTAGAAGTGGAAGAAGATGTTGATGAGATCTTGGTCCCCCCAGGTGATCCTCAGCTTGTACTCCCTGAAGTAGGGCAGGATGTGCTCCATCCATCGCTCCTGTCTCATCCGCGTCAAGTTCATCAACATCACGCCAGAGTTAACACCTTCACATGAGTTCACACAGGTGAATATAATGAATGCTTGCATGCATGTTTAATTTCATACACGAGTCTGGTGCCATTACCAGATTACTAGTAGGGCTGTAACGATACAATGATGCATCGATGAATCGCAATACCTTTCTCGCGATGTAATCCTCGAAATATTGTACAAGAATTGCGATGCATATATGATACATATATGATACATGCAAACATATTTTCCAATTTTTTATCATGTTGAAACTCCATCAAAAGCAAGATTTGGACACCACTTCGAGTCTACACCAACAGAGTCAAATTTGTTTGCTGTCTGTTGAAATCTCGCCTGACCTCACGTTAGAGATGTCACTAGTTTTATTTATTACATTGTGTTTTCAGTAGACATTTATAGCTGTGTAATACGGCACAAATAAATTGTTTCTTCACAACTGTGTACCATTATGTATCGTGATACTCTTCGTGAAACAAATATCGCAATGTGTATCATATCATGACTTAATGTACTCTTACAGCCCTACTCCCCTATATACCAGCAAAGAAAGATAACTACAAAAGAAACCTAAGAGGTAGGAGACAAATGGGCTGGATTGACAAAATCAAGCATCGGACAGATGGTGGACTCGAAGTGGCTAGAAAGATTACAAGGAGAAATCAATGGTCTGACTACAAATTTCATTAATGTTATGAACGTAGTATAGATGATATCAAATTTTATACATTAAATAAAATGTACACCTTCATGTGACAGTGTTCATTAGACTAGACACAGAGAACAATTGGATAATGTATCAAATTATCTGGATTTATAACAAAAAACTAATCTGACACCTTCATATGACAGTTTTACTGAACATGAATAGGCCCTATGAAATTTGGGCATTTCATACAAAGATTACCAGGAAGTCCCAATAAAACCACATCTCGTTAAAGTATGGACACCCAAAAATGGACAAGTATGAAAAACATTACTAATTAAAGCTTACACAAAGGTTTTAAACATGTATTTTTTAATAATGAACTTCTAAAAATTCATGCAAACTAAAAAATCCAGGTGTTTAAAACTTTATGATTGGTTCGATAATACACCTTTTATCACCAGTACCGCTCAAGTAGAAGTGAATTGAGGAGGTTTCTGCTCACCGAGCTTGCCGTAATAAGGATGCCGAGCAAACCGGTTGTACCAGCCGGCATTCGGAGACTCGTGTTCTGGGGTCAGCGCTGCGATTTGCGTCGAGTTGAATCGCTTGAAGAAACTCCAGATGTTTTCAATTGGCCGCATGAACAAGATGTCTGTGTCCACATACAGCACAGCACTCAGGTCTTTCAAAACGTACTGAAACACAAACCAAAATTCATAGAACTTGCCTGACAATTTCTGTACAAGGGTGACATGTCGATGTTAATTATTTGGCTCATATTAAATACAAAGTTGTCTTTCCAAATGAGGCAAATCATAAGCTAAGTAATTATATCAATTATATATTATATGGCCGTCTGATTATTTGTGCCAGCTGACGATGACAACAGGGGGATATAGATTGCAAATGTACCATTTTACATTTATTTCACACGCCTAATGATTTTAGTAACTTGTTTGTGAACAGGTTTATGAAAATGAAAACAGGCAACCATTAAAATTTTTAAAACATTCCTCCACAGGCATTGTGGTATGGAAATGAAGGAAGGTGCGGTTTGTCTAACATCTCACTTACTGGCAGGAAAAGTCGTTGCGAGGCACACAGCTTGAAGAGTTTCCTCCACTGGTCTGCGTTCTCGCCCTCGGGAAACTGTATCTCGTACAGCGAGTACTTGAACTTGTTCCGCACCCAGGAAGGCCACGTGTCCAACTGTCAACAGTTCAAAGATCTGTTTTAATAACAATGAAATAGCTTCTAAAAGATGGTTCATTATCAAATGTATTATGACACTAAAACAGACCTGATCCCTGTTTTGTAATTTCTGTGATGGCTACAATTGTGTGTGTTTTTACCATGTGTGAGAGCAAATTTTAATCACTTATCCAAATGTTAAAACATGATTCCTAACAACAATAGGATTGCACCGTTTCCATAGTACTTAGAAAAACATTTTGTATATTTTATCTGACAATGGTTGGCCATACACAGTTCACAAATTGTTGACTATCAATAAGCCATTGCCATTTGGTGTCCTTACAGCCGCATCTTCATAGTGTGGGCTCAAAATAAACTTCTTGTTCATCCTCGATATTGGGAGTTTTAGAAACAAACAGTCACCTGGGTCTTAAATAATGGGCGCAGTTCGTCATCAGCAAATATGTGGACGTGAAGTTTGGCTTGAGTGAGCAGGACAGCAGACTTGATCATGACCTGCGGCTCCTCTAAGCGGTCACCACAGGCAACCACTGCAAGGTGGACGGTCTCATCACCATCATTCCCTGTCACCTGGACACTGTGGTCAATACAGTAACAACATGAAGTACATGCATGACATAAAGGTACTAAGTCAGTTTTTATCTTAAAATCACGTGGACACTGGTCAATACAATACCAACATGAAGTACATGCATGACATAAAGGTACTAAGTCAGTTTTTATCTTAAAATCATTTTACTGTATAAACTGTATATCTATTGACTGGTCTATTTTCATATGCAGGGGCATGGATGCAATAATGGGACACCCAAGTGCTAGCCATTCTCCTACACTTACAGACACACTGTTTGGGCTTTGCCAATTCTGTTCGTGTGTGAGGTGTGCTAGCTTGCTTGCAAGCATTTTAGAAGTGATTCTGGAACATAATTTCAGAAATCATATGGATGGAAATTTTACGAAAAAAATAAATGATCAAATTTTACACTGCACAAATGTATTTATTTATTTAGGGTCCAGTGGTAAAATACTCGGCGAATTCTCATTGTTCTCACAAGTTTCACAACTCGCCAATGCTAGAGATGTATAGCAGTATATTTGTCCCATCGAACGTGTGCTGGTTGCTAATTTAGCAAATTCTGTTTTTGTATTGTGTTGCAGCATGCACTATTATAGCTAATATTAGCTATGTATAGCTGACTGATATGACGCCACTAGAATAAATTAAATATGTGGGGCCAATGTCATGCATGTTAATTAACTCCTAGGATTGTTCAATGTTAATCCAGAAGCTTGTGTGGTCTTGAACTGAAGTCAACTGATGTCTCTCAGCAATTATTTACAATGATTCCATGTAGACAATAACCCCTGCTTACATTACTGCAGAATTAATCAGAATTAATCATATTTAACCACTTGTCCACAGTGTTTAGAAGCATTGTTAATTTCTTTCAAAAACTTACCCTTCTTTCACCTTCTTCTGACGTTCGGCTTCTTCCTTCTGCTTGGCCAAGACTGCTGCTTCAGCATCTTTCACCTTCTTCTGACGTTCAGCATCTTCCTTCTGCTTGGCCTGGGTCGCAGCTTCTTTCGCCTTCTTCAGATGTTCAGCTTCTTCCTTCGGTTTGACCTGGGCTGCAGCTTCTTTTGCCTTCTTCTGATGTTCAGCTTCTTCCTTCTGTTTGGCCTGGACTGCTGCTTCTTTTGCCTTCTTCTGATGTTCAGCTTCTTCCTTCTGTTTGGCCTGGGCTGCAGCTTCTTTTGCCTTCTTCTGATGGTCAGCTTCTTCCTTCTGTTTGGCCTGGACTGCTGCTTCTTTTGCCTTCTTCTGATGTTCAGACTCTTCTTTCAGCTTGACCTGGGTTGCAGCTTCTTTCGCCTTCTTCAGACGTTCAGCTTCTTCCTTCTGTATGACTCGGGCTGCGGCTTCTTTTGCCTTCTTCTGATGTTCAGCTTCTTCTTTCTGTTTGGCCTGGACTGCTGCTTCTCTTGCCTTCTTCTGATGTTCAGCCTCTTCTTTCAGCTTGGCCTGGGCTGCAGCTTCTTTCGCCTTCTTCTGACGTTCGGACTCTTCTTTCAGCTTGGCCTGGGCTGCAGCTTCTTTTGCCTTCTTCTGACGTTCGGACTCTTCTTTCAGCTTGGCCTGGGCTTCTTCCTTCTGTTTGGCCTGGGCTGCAGCTTCTTTTGCCTTCTTTTGACGTTCAGCCTCTTCTTTCAGCTTGGCCTGGGCTGTGGCTTCTTCCTTCTGTTTGGCCTGGGATGCAGCTTCTTTTGCCGTCTTCTGATGTTCAGTTTCTTCTTTCAGCTTGGCCTGGGATGCAGCTTCTTTCGCCTTCTTCTGACGTTCAGACTCTTCTTTCAGCTTGGCCTGGGCTGCAGCTTCTTTTGCCTTCTTCTGACGTTCGGACTCTTCTTTCAGCTTGGCATGGGCTTCTTCCTTCTGTTTGGCCTGGGCTGCAGCTTCTTTCGCCTTCTTCTGACGTTCAGCCTCTTCTTTCAGCATGGCCTGGGCTGCAGCTTCTTTTGCCTTCTTCTGACGTTCAGCCTCTTCTTTCAGCTTGGCTTGGGCTGCAGCTTCTTTCGCCTTCTTCTGACGTTCGGACTCTTCTTTCAGCTTGGCCTGGGCTGCAGCTTCTTTCGCCTTCTTCTGACGTTCGGATTCTTCTTTCAGCTTGGCTTGGGCTGCAGCTTCTTTTGCCTTCTTCTGACGTTCAGACTCTTCTTTCAGCTTGGCCTGGGCTTCTTCCTTCTGTTTGGCCTGGGCTGCAGCTTCTTTTGCCTTCTTCTGACGTTCAGCCTCTTCTTTCAGCTTGGCCTGGGCTGCAGCTTCTTTCGCCTTCTTCTGACGTTCGGATTCTTCTTTCAGCTTGGCCTGGGCTGCAGCTTCTTTTGCCTTCTTCTGACGTTCAGACTCTTCTTTCAGCTTGGCCTGGGCTTCTTCCTTCTGTTTGGCCTGGGCTGCAGCTTCTTTTGCCTTCTTCTGACGTTCGGCCTCTTCTTTCAGCATGGCCTGGGCTGCAGCTTCTTTTGCCTTCTTCTGACGTTCAGCCTCTTCTTTCAGCTTGGCTTGGGCTGCAGCTTCTTTCGCCTTCTTCTGACGTTCGGACTCTTCTTTCAGCTTGGCCTGGGCTGCAGCTTCTTTTGCCTTCTTCTGACGTTCGGACTCTTCTTTCAGCTTGGCCTGGGCTTCTTCCTTCTGTTTGGCCTGGGCTGCAGCTTCTTTTGCCTTCTTCTCACGTTCAGCCTCTTCTTTCAGCTTGGCTTGGGCTGCAGCTTCTTTCGCCTTCTTCTGACGTTCGGACTCTTCTTTCAGCTTGACCTGGGCTGCAGCTTCTTTTGCCTTCTTCTGCCGTTCGGACTCTTCTTTCAGCTTGGCCTGGGCTTCTTCCTTCTGTTTGGCCTGGGCTGCAGCTTCTTTTGTCTTCTTCTGACGTTCGGCCTCTTCTTTCAGCATGGCCTGGGCTTCTTCCTTCTGTTTGGCCTGGGCTGCAGCTTCTTTTGCCTTCTTCTGACGTTCAGCCTCTTCTTTCAGCTTGGCTTGGGCTGCAGCTTCTTTCGCCTTCTTCTGACGTTCAGACTCTTCTTTCAGCTTGGCCTGGGCTGCAGCATCTTTCACCTTCTTCTGACGTTCGGCTTCTTCCTTCTGTTTGGCCTGGGCTGTAGCTTCAGCTTCTTTTGCCTTCTTCTGACGTCCAGCCTCTTCTTTCAGCTTGGCTTGGGACGCAGCTTTTTTTGCTTTCTCCTGTTGTTCGGCCTCTTCTTTCTGCTTGACCAGCGCTGCGGCTTTAGCTTCATCCATCTTTTTCAGATTTTCATTCTCTCCTTTTTGTTTTTCTTGCATATCCATTTGGAATCCACTAGGTTTGCCATCAATCGCTTCCTTCAACTTTTCCCCTTTATCATCAAGGTCTTTCAACATGTTGTCTCCGATCAGACGAGTCTCTTCAGGAGTCGTACTTTTATCAAATACATAAAATAGCATGATCGATGTCGCTGCGACAACAGTCACACCTAACGAAAATAAAGCTTGCATTTTCTTCACTCAACAGAGCATCAACTGGTAACTGCAAATGTCCTATTCTTAATGTTGAACGATTTGGCAAAAACAGCTCTGTTCATTGCACTCTATCAAATAGCCGTTTTGTTTTTTGAAATTGTGAACTGACATAACGTGACGCGTTTTTGAAGTTCGTTCGGTTTTGACTCGTTACTCGGATGTCATCCAAACCCAACAGTTCCGATTACCTTTATGCGATTTTAATTTGATACATGCGTAAATATTGTATCCTTGTCGGTGAAGAAGGTGCCATGTCATCATCTCATTGTTCCTAAAAGTTTTAATGCAAGGAACGATATTATAGTAAATGAGAAAAAAACGTCACCTATGACGATTTTGCCACACGACCGTCAGACACGCGAACACCAATCGCGCCATCTAGCGAATGACTTACGTAAGTGCTGCTACGTAGCGGACACGATATTACTAAAGCGATTTTAAACACAAATAGATACCGGGTATTAGCGTTTACAAATTGCATGCTATTTTATGTGAAACCTAACCATGGAAGAAAGGAACACTATAAGGGGACCGAGCCTGAATGACGAATTAGAAGAAGATACAGTGGAAATTATATACTATGTGTTTGCTTGTTGGAAATTCTGTTTCTGGTAAAGGTAGAAATGGGCATAATATCAAATGCAATACGAGAAATTTAGAACAAAGTAATGTTATCAGAGATATGCCATTTTACTGGTGCATATGCTGCATTTGTACATAGTTAAAGGTGCACAACAATATCACATGTATTTTCTTCACAAACTGGACAATATCACATTTTTATTTATCAATGCATTCTACATACAAAACATCATATGTCATGAGAAACTTAATTACAATACCACATCAAAAATAGCCAATGCAACATGGTGATATTAATTGTATAAAATGGTTCATAACCACAACGTGTGGTCTATTTTTCTGATGCAATTGTTTATGGAATGTGGTTGTTAAATGTGCTGCTTAGATTAATCATATGATGTTTCAGATCGCCATACAACTATTACTTTAACAGTGACTGTCAGTAGAAAGTAATGAACAACAAGAAACTCTTAACTACAAGACGCCATCCACGATCTATCTCCTCTATTAACTCTTAATCTCCTTTATCCTCCACTGACTCTCAATCTCCCTGCCTTCTCTTCATCTCTATCTCAATTTCCTCCATCACACAACGTTCTCCTCATTTCTTGGTCTCTTAAGATTTCTCTCATTCTCCGCGTCTTTCGTTATTCTCTGATATCTTTCAATCTTCGTCACATTTTAATCTTCTCCACATGTCTTTCAATATCTTCCACTTTCTCTCAATCTTCACAGTAATCTCTCAGTTTTCTTCTGTCCATTCTCTATATGTCTCATCCCTCCGTTTACTCCCAATCCTTCCCTTCCCATCTATTTCCCTGTCCTTTATCCCTCCCCTCCATATTCTTCCCCTCCATCACTTTCATGCTACGTTGATGAGGAATTATTCTGTGTGAACACAAATCTTGCAAATGTATCTTTCTCCACATCGCAGGGTTTGAGAATCTGCAACAGAAGAAATGTCAGTGCAGCAACATTTCTTTATCATATCAAAATCAGGAAAAAGTCTTTCTTCTGCAATATGCTTCGGTTACACATTTACCCTTTCTGTGGGATATTAGACTTCCCATGGCACAAGCATTAGGCATAGAAGAGACGTATGATTTTAAGTGTATGTCTCATGTGAAAAACTTATATTTTACTCACTGTACCATTGTGTCATCTAGTGCCGTTGTTGGATATGGTGTGTATTGGTGAGGCCTGCTGCGCATTGCAAAGTTTATGTAGCAATAAAAAAACACATATTATGGTTGGTAAAATGACAATGCCCTTTAATTACATATAGTAAACAGTGATATGCATGACAATGGGCATTGCCGACGACCTAACTAGATATTAAAAGCAATTCCCCTTTCCTAGTAACAATGAGTTGTACATATCTGTCGATGGGGACTGCCAATAATTAACTAGCTAAGCGTAATAAATGTGGGGCCCAGATACCACCCATACAAACCCCAAACATTTCCAACTTGGTGCTTCAGGCATGAAGACAGTTAAGTAGTACCAAGTTTTATGAAATGGCTGGGTTGGCTAACGACCTGGGGTTTTAACCCAGTATCACCAGGACACTGTGCTAGTTCACCGAGACAAGATTATTTCTTATGATATGCCAGCTCAAGCAGAAACCAAATATTACAAAATATCTTATTTAGACCAACCAACCAAGAAAAATGATTAAATCTGCAAGCAGACTGTGCTTTGTTAGAATTAGATGTACACGAGGTCACAAACACCCCACTACTCTGGCCATTGCCACCAGGGGCAGATCAAGGCATGTTGGCAGGGGATGAAGTGTGTAAACAAATCAAAAACATTTTTCTGCTTGTATGGAAGCATGACTTTCACATTTCCATTCCATCAGCAGCGGCAATGAGGTGGTCAGAAAATGCTAGAAATTACAAAAAATACCCAATATGTTGCAACGAGTCAATAAGAAACTAATATTCAGTATTCACCCTATTGCATGACATAACATAATTATAACTGGATTGACTGTAATATTTGCCACAGACCCCCCCAAGGCCTAGGGAGGGTCTTGGGATCCCTAAGACCCCCTGGATCCACTGCTGGCCATTATATGCTTTTACCCACCTTACAGCCAACATCTTCAGCCATACCAGTTATCTTCTTGACAAATTCTTTCGATTGTTCATTTTTCAGCTCTAACATGAACCTGAAGAAATAAGAAAATGGCACCAACTTATAGCATCACATGGCTCTCAGCTTGAAATTCTACCTATATATATATATATACATATATATATGTATATATATATATATAGGTAGAATTTAAAGTTTGGGAAGTTGAGATATATATATACATATATGTATGTATATATATATATATATATATATATATATATATATATATATATATATAATACACAAGAGCAATAGAGGGTGCAAAGTCTTATAATTTTTATCATAAAATCATGTTATATAGTAGAGACTATGTGGACTGGATAACGAGAAACAAAACAGCAGGAAATAAAACAGGGATAAGATGGAACTTCACGTCAAAACTAGAGGACCTGGACTTTGCTGATGACATAGCACTCATGTCATCATGCTACACACACATGCAAACAAAGATAAGACAATTGAATCAATTTGCAGCAAGGACAGGACTAAGAATAAATAAAAAGAAAACTCAAGTATTGAGGGTAAACAGTAAGAACAGACTACTAATTGATGATCAAGAACTAAAGGAAGTGGACAAGTATAACTACCTGGGTGCTAACATCAGTAAGCAAGGAGGAGGAGGCGGTGATGACATTGTTAACAGAATTCGTAAAGCTAGTGTATCTTTCATGAAGCTAAAGCAAATATGGATTTCAAATATATACACACTGAGATCTAATTTGAGGATTTTTAACACACTTGTTAAACCAGTGTTGTTGTATGGAAGTGAAACATGGAAAATAAAAGAAGGCGACAACAGAAAGTTAGATACAATTTTTTTTCAAGTGCTTAAGACGAATCCTACAAATTAGGCCATACGTTGTATCAAATCAAGATATTCTTGCAAAAACAAAATTGAATACAATCAGCACTGAGGTCAAGTTAAGAAGATGGGTAAGACATATCCTACGAATGGACAAGAACAGCAAATGTGAGACGGCATTGACCTGGATGCTCGAATGTAGATGAAACGTTGGTCGACAAAAGACAACGTGGCAATCATTTGTTGAAAATGAAAGACATGTACTGGGATGGAACTGCTGGAACGAGGTCAGACATGTAGCAGCTGACAGAGTGAGCTGGAAGAGATGCACTTAGACCTTATGGGCCACTGGGCCCAAAGAGGATATGTGAAGTGAGGTAGTACAGATTGTATCTATTCTAAAGTCTTAATAACCACCCAGCTGTGTTTTAGTGGACATAACATTTTAAGTATAATTTGACTGTTATCTGTTTTTATCGATCTTGCCATTCAGCATGCAATATAACCATGATATACGAGTCAAAACATTCATAATTGTCTAATTATATGAAACACTGTCATTTATCAAAACACATCTGGTAGTCTAATTTTACAATAAAAGCTATCAGACTTTGTCATTTTAAGGCTAATGTTACATGACTGAAACTAAAAAGACAATGAATGAAAATATTATTTACTGATCACGAATGCAATGCAAAAACGAAAAGTCTGACATAATATTGATATTAGATTGTGAACATTTCCCATATTGCATACTGAACAAAGCACTTACTTGCATGTCTCCAGAGTGAGCAGTGCCTTGTCAGCAAATGTCTTGCTCAGGTCCAGAGTGAGGAGATGCACGAGACTGTGGGTGGGATTCAATATAAGTTATCGTCCAGTCATGTTACAAGAATGATTTCATTCCAATTATCATAATACACATCAGTGGTTGTTTTGTGCAATTACTTAAAATCATGCAAAATAAAAATTGGAAATTTAAGTATTTCTATTGAAAGTAGTAAAATATTTGACAGACAATTTTTTTACAGCATAACGTCTACATTTTAGCCAAATATCATCAATTAAATAAGCTGGAAAATATCATAATATACGTTGGAAAACAATGTATATCTCTGGATTGAAACATATTGGTACAGTTCCAATATTATGCTTTCTCACCAATGCAAAACCCCAGCAACATAATGTTTTAAACTCTGGCATTCTTGTGAACACATACCTATTTGACATGTAGACTGAATTGAAGAGTCTCTGATATTTGCTCTTCTTATGCATCTCTATCAGTGAATTGAGTGGCAGGAAATGTATCTTGACGTTTGGTGCGTCTATAGCCTCTGAAAAGACAATAGTAAACATACGTTTACAGGAACAATATATGCATGTGCAATGAAAGGCAAAAATCAAATACGTCAAATGGTATTTATTTTCCCTACCTAGATGATGTAATCATGCTCTTTACCTTTTAATGCTCATACAACTGTGTGTATTGTGTAAGTTACTGGTTCTTGCGAACTCCCTTACCGATGGTGAAAAGTATTTTTTTATTTAAAATCATTGTTAACGAATGTTTCAGTGAGGACACTGAAGAAGATACTGCCGCAGTGTTTTAAAAACACATCTTTTTAGAGTACCTTTTTTTTGATATGTTGATGTGAAAATTTTTATATGCATTTATTATTATTTTATTATTACAAATATACATATAATTTTTATATTATATATTATTTATGGTAGGAATATTTGGACTATATTTTATAATATTTATTATTGGTATTGTTTTTAATATAATCAATATAAATTTTAATATTTTTTTTAATAAATAATATTTTAGTAAGTTATTATTGCATGTATGTAAAATGCCTGAGAGCATTCTTGTACAATCTTGTACAATCTTGTACTAATATTATTAACAAAATAGTAATTTCTAAGAACATACAAATATGAAACTGTATGTGTGTACACTGTGTAAATACGTGCATAATTATCAATGCACTCATATTAAACATGTATACATGTGTAAATAATTATTTATTTTGTTTCTCACATTATTTTGACGTTAACATGACCTAGGATACAGTGGAACCTCGTCAATCCAAACACCTGTATTTCTCTGGATTAATGGATTACGTTTTCTGAATGAACAAATCATGCAATTAATGGAGTATATTAACATTTGGAAATTACTTTCCTGTGAAAGGAATGCAGATGCCAAGGTTTCTGGATTATCGGCTTCAGGATTAATGAGGTTCCACAGTATACTGGTCATAAATTAATAATATTTATAATTACAATATCTACAAAAATATTTGAATTATAACGTTGTGAAGCTACTGTACAAATTGACAATACAGCATATAATGTTGGTACATGGCTTGCACCAACATCAGTTACACCAAAGAGTACAGCGTCGTACAACACGTGCTGCTTCTCACATAAAAATCATTACAGCAAAATGTTTCATCCACTTACTGTATTCCACGTCTGTCATCTTCTGGCTGTCCTCTGGGACACCTCCACTATTTCTCCCATCACCTGATGTCTTCCCTTCTTCCTCTCCGTCCTGCTTCCTGTCATCCTCTATCTCTGCACTTTTCTCTTCATCCTCTTCAGTGATTTCTGAAACAAACGGCAGTAATGTCATGTAAAGTGTCAAGTATATTAAATCATTTTCAAATGACTGAGGACACTTTTTATGAACATCTATTTGAGTTATTTATGTATTATATTTATTTACTATAAGTATTTATTATATTTTTTATTTTTTGTAAATCATAATCGAATACTTTATTTATATATATATATATTTTTTAACAATAATATTATATATTTACTATTTTATGATTGCATATATATTCTGTATGCGCCTATGAATGGGCTGGCCCCAGATATATGGTGCTATATAAATTTTAGTTATATAACAATAAAATGCACACTGTCCTCATGTAGTTGTTTGTGTATCCACCACATTCCAATGATTCCATTTGTATCAGTTTAACAAATAAAAAAACATTGCTATTTCTATTGTATGCCATGTAGACAAAGGGTATACACATTGTTTCTATATTTTTGTGTTTATTTCCCATTGATCATGTAAAATATTCAATGGTTATTTTATAGATCAATCCATTAAAAGCAGTTGCTACCATTATGAGTACCATATACTGCACCTTTGGTGCTTAATATATTTTCTTGGTTGGCCCAATCATACAGGATTTATTTTCTGTTTGCATGAAAATTGCTTGCATGCAATACACTAGCATCAAAGGATAGGGATTAATTTATTGAATTTATTGCAAAATGTATTTAATTTATTGAAAATGTATTTGATTTATTGAAAAATATATAACATTTATTGGAAAGGGTTTAATCAACATTTTCTAACCTCTAACAATAGCAAATTAATATTAGGCATTCATTATTCTAACCAATCCCGCAATAATCTAGATACCATTAGTTATATGAACAACAACTAACAAAATGACTGACAACGCACTCAACTATATCAATAAACACTTGGCTATTACAACAGTGGCAGTCAACCTGTACTATTGCCTTTGGAGAAAATAAATTCTCATCCACTTGTGCCTTTGTACGCAGATAAAAGCACATCCTTGCATACCAAACTGGCTTGGGAAACGAAATGGCATCTGGAGCAAAACATTTCTCTTTTCTGCTCACCTGTGAGTGTTGCCTGTTGTGGCTTCTCTTTCTCGGCCTTGCTCTCTGCCTCAGGTTCTGGCAACTCGTACTTTGTTCTGTGCATCAGTTCATGCAGCATTGACAGGACATTGTACTCAGACACATCTTGGGCATTCTGAAAGTAAACAGACAATATATATTGCTCATAAAGCTATTGACTCATAGTGCTCATAAAGCTATTGACCTATGCTGGGTTTTCCCATAAGTAAATTTTACAAGTGATAATACACACAATTTCTATCCCACGCTATTTTTCTACAGTCATCCCTGGAGACATTCACTGATTGTAGGCAGGCATTCTCTGCCATGCTTGAAAATATAACCTTGTGTTCTTCCTCCTTGTTTCCTGCTGTACAGGGGTGAGGGTTAGGTACAGTTACAGTATTGTCGAGCCACTCTTTCTGTTCTTTCTTTCCATAGTTTTCTATCTATCTCCATCTTTCATCCTCCCCTGATCTTCTCATATCCCTCCTCAGTCCTCCCATCTCAGCTGTGGCCTTCCCTTTTTCCTGCGTCCTTGATATTTTTCCACCTCTGCTCTCTTTGCAAATTTGCCTGCATCCATTTTTACCAAGTGGCCTGCCCATCTCATCCTGCTTCTCACCAATCTTCCTGTTAGGCTGCATTGCATCCCAACCTCTTTCCTTAGGTCATGCATCCTTCTTCTGTCCACCCTCTTTGTTCTTGTTATTCATCGTTGTTCTCACAAACTTGCAGCTTCTGTTGTTGTTCTATCAACGCCACTGTCTCCAGACCATGCAAGCCTGCCAGTGTAATACATGCTCACAGGACTTTTCCTTTCAGTTTTTTTTAAATGTTTCTGTCCAACATGACTCCCTCTACTTTTCTCCAGGCATCCGACGTCGCACCTCTACCTCTGAATGCCCATCCTCCGTAACCATTCCTCCAAGGTACACAAAGCCATCCACTTGCTTGATCTCCTTACCACCCAACCTGATGTTCAACTCCTCTCTCTGGTGTCCAACCCACATCACTTCTGTCTTCTCCAGGCTCATTCTCAATCAGTGCTTCTCGAACGCCCCCTTCCATTCCTCCAACACTTCCTGTAGGTCTTGTTTGCTCTCTCTGCTATTATGGCCAGATCATCTGCATATATCATCAAAAAGTTTTGCATCTGCATTAAAGGCATGTGTTTTAAGAGGCTATGACAGTTCAAATTAATATTATCTCTTCTACCATTTTTTCTATTATTTTTTATTAATATTACCTGTTATCTTAGACTTGGTAACTTCACCTATTTGTTTCACTTTATTTGTAATTTAGCCTGATTGCTGTTTGTTGCGCAAATTATTATTTATCATTATAATGATATAATTATCATTGGTTGACAGTGACCAGTTATATACTGTATATATATTCAACTATAATCGTTTTTCCTATTTTGTGCTTGCCTAACTGGTTACAGCCATAAAGCTCTGCTGTTTAACCTGAAACTGTATTACAAAATACCTGTTTATACTTGTTTCGTTTGTATATTTTGTATGTTTGTATACAATTTCGAAAAATATACTCACTCACACTCACTCTCACTTCCTGAGAACATCCTTGGTGCTAATCTTCCTGCTGATTAGTTCCATCACTATGACAAACAGAAAAGGGCTAAGGGCACTGCCTTGCCTCAAACCGAAGTTAACTGGAAACTCTTCCGACAACCCAGATCCAACCACCACTCTTCCTTTCATTCTCTCATTACTTCCACCATCCTGGCTTCTGCTTCTGGCACTCCCATCCATCTCACTGTTGCCATCGCCATCTCTCTTGGGACTGTATCATATGCCTTCTGCAGGTCCACAAATCTCACTGCCATTCTCCTTTGCATCTCCAACCTCCTCTCTACCGTCTGTCTTAATGCAAATATCCCAATAGTCTTCCCTCTGCCCTTTCTGAATCCCTGTTGTTCTTTACCCAATTGGATCCTCTCCAGTAGCTTAACAATGTTCACAAAAAATCAATTAAATATTTAGTTATATTTTAGAAAGATGTGTTATATAAATTACTTCATTTTGCCTGGCACAACTGCAAATAAATCTTGCATTCATCGTGGAATTTTGATCAAATCAACTATATTTAACTGATACATGTAAACATTGCAGTCTGTTGTACATGTATAGTGTCAGGTACACTGTACATGTATAGTGTCAGGTACATTGTACACGTATATGAAATATTGATAATATATGAGAGATATTTTGTGAATTTGTCTTTACAAATCTCATAACAAAATATGGTGTTTGCCAAACATCTGTTGTTAGATCAGTTGCCATTGGCCCACAGCCAAAACTCATTTGGTCTAACTAATTTACTAACACATGGTTTCATTGGTGGATGTGGCTACTGAGAAATAGTTTAATTCAATTCTTGTTTGTTTGTTTGTATTCACCAGTTGTACCCTCTCCCTTGGGTATCAATAAAACACTGCCAATGGAAACATATGAGAAACTACAAAATCATGTTTATGCGCACTTGCCTTCACATGGTGATTGTTTGCCATTTTGAAGAAGGACTTTTCCTCACACTCAATGCCATAGCAGATGTAGGGACTGGCAATGATATCTCCCCAGTAGCCGCGGCGAACAAAACGATCTCCTTGCTAGAAGTCGAATAAATGGAACACATTCAAATGTCATGCATAAAAATCTTGCTACAAAATGACATTTTATACAAGTAACATTTACAAAATGTTTTATCAGATTTGTTTACAAAACTGAATAATTTTGAACATGTGACTAATATCTTAGTGCAATGCAATATTGTGTCATGCATCATGTCTGCGACTCTGGGCGCATACTACTGATAGGTTCAGACATCAAATGTCAACTTAAGTAATGTGGGACAACTTAGCAGATGGGGGAATGAGTTGTGACATAATAAATATTCAGGAATAATAATAGTAAAAATACTTATACAGCTAACTAATATTATTAATCAGGAAACATCATTGCAAATGTGGCAGTTTCCATTGTTGTCACAGATAATTAAATTATTATTATCAAATTAATTTAATTTATAACTACATTTATATTTTAATTTGGAAAGTATTCAGATTAAATCACTGATAGGAAGTGTAGCTGAACACTGTGTTTTGGGGGACGGCAGAGACGTGGCATTAATTAACCACTCACCACATTGAAGACATGGCCGGAAGCCACTGTCCTGTTTGGAACATCATATGTCCCTTCCCGGATGCCAAAGGCCACACCATAGTGGCGCCACTGGCGATAGTCATTGCTATTGATGATTGAAGCCTGGCAATGAAAAAATACAGGCTGTGATAATCTGTGGTCATTTTTATACAGGTTGTAGTGTGCTGACTTCTGGGTCCCATTTTTATTTTAGTTAGTTAGTCGTAAGCAATCACAATCAACATATATTTACCACATGTGTTGTGTGAGTGAAATGCCTGACACTTCTACAAACATGTTCTATATGCTAAATGCAACATGAACTAAGCAATGTATTCAGTAGGCTTTATTGCATGTCATAACTAATTATATCTGTATTAGAAGAAGTGATATTATGGTGAGTACAATTATTTACTTGGTGGTATTAGTAATTTGCAGTCTTTCAATTAAACCTTGTTAGAGTTAATAGATAGACATGCATAATGAGTTGACCTTATTAATATAACTTTTACTGAATTGAGCTATGAGAACATTATAGCAACTCACATCTTTATAAGTTAGCTTCATGCTGTAGTCCCAGTCAAACACATTTGGAATGGCATCATACCGTACACCCAAATACTGTCGCAGCCGCAAATCCCTGGAAACAGTGTGACATTCTGAAAAGGTCTGACTGACTAGTTGATTGAGCCCTCACGAGACCAAATTCTGGTAACCATAACATACTGTGTACAAACTAGTGGATATACTACTAGTTACAAAACTACTAGTTACAAAACTTACAACTTAAATTTTTCACATGTAATTTGTAGAACACTCTGTAACATACAGGATTTATTACAGAAAAAATCTCATTTATAATTGTAAGCATGAAACCTATGCAGTATATAGGTTGATCCTCACTCAACTAGCTATACCCACCAACATTTGTCAACATCAAATGTGGTCTTGTCTTTGTCTGGCTGTCTCCAGAACTTGAAGATTGCTTCCAACATATCTCGCTCTTTGTACTACAATGAACATACAAAATATGTTCACAATTGTTCTTTCTTTGTAGAAATGTATAATTGGCTACACTATACAAGTCACTAAATAAAAAACCACATGTAGCTGTTAAAGGTCTTAATGCGCCACAGACAGTCTCTATGTCTTGGCATAAAACTTTAAAAAGAAATAAAACCCAATTATACAGAGACACAATCTGGGTAGGAACTGACCAAATCAATTCCAGAATAGGAAACACTGAAATATTTGGAGGGAATGGATTATAAATTTTGTAAACAATACTTCTTGTAGTTGGAATTCATAGGTACACGCGATGGATTGAAGAGAATTAGAAATGACTACAATTGGAGTCAAAATTGTATGATATGTAACAATATTTGGTTAAAAATAAAAGAAACAGAACTTTCTAATTGATTAAAATGATTCATCAGTCTGGAAGGAAAAAAATATAAATACGACAGAATTTATTACAGATTCAACAGTGTTTTTCAGACCCACCTTTAGTAGTGACAAGTCAATCATTGGCACCTTCTTTTCCAGGTAATCAGAATTTGTCACCATTCTGAAACATACCATTGTGGTGCATAACTGGTTTAAAACACCTTTCTCAATTGATTTAGCCCATTGCAAATCAGATTTGTTGATGTTCAATTTTGTAGTGTGTGAATAGTTTAATTAATATGGTCAGTCGCCTCATTAAGACTGAATATTTTTGTTAAAATCAGAAAGAATTGACTTTGATCGTTACATCAGGTAACTTGCGAAAGTTTTAATAACTTTGTGATAGTGCATAGACGTGGGGCTACTTTTGCCCTTTTTCACCCAATTTCAAATGAACCAAAATTTATTAATTAGTTTTTCAAGGATTTCTTCAAAACAAAATGACACATATGCACAAACCATTAACGAGCCAGCATGTTGTAGTGGATTTTAGATAGGCTTGATTTGTCATGAAATGATTATAAAACAAGAGGAGCAAAAAAGATGAATTCAAGATTCAAAGGAGCTTTAATTGTTTTACATATATGATAATCTCAGTTATATTAAAAATGTAATTAACTTTGTTACTGCCGCTGGCACCTCAGAAGTTATTTACTATGTATCATATTTATTTTTGATAAAACAGGTGAAAATCTATGCTACATACTTGATGAACTCTGTTGCCATTTTCTCAACATAGTCCATGCACTGTCGCCGCACCAGACTGTTACCAAACAGTTCTAAGTACAACTCTGTCTTCTCTACAAAAGTGCCACCACATATTGATACAAAACCAAAACAAACACGCAAATGTTGCCCATTCTTGTGATGCAACATAGACATGTTATTCCTGTGTCAGTAACTTGTAGTAAAAAAGTTTTTTTTAGAAAATACATCTGGGTAACTTGTGATGAAGCATCCCCATTGGCATCACATTAGCACCACCAGTCTGCAGGACTCCGAGAAGAAACACCAACAACTACTCAAAGACCAAAGAACGTAGCAGAAGAATGGTTAACCTCCACTAGGACTCCTGACCCCTTATGACAGTCACATCTGTGGTTGCCAGTGTCCCATATCAGCATATACAGTTACCAATGGACACACAACTGACTTGGGTCACTCCAAGCACCCTGAATATGTTATTATAAAATTTAATCTACTACATACCTTGTAAACCCATCCTTGCCTGAGGCTCAAAGGCAATGGCCAGAAACAAGAGATGCCTTGCATACAGGTCTATGTGACTCTCCACAATGTAAAACTGCAAACAACAAACAAAACAAAACAAAAACACAGCTATGTTGTCCATATACTAACAGACCAGAGCCTATGTAAAAATAAAAATCCATTATTCAAGGCTAACGTAGCAAACTAATTAAAACTAAATTGTATGATGGCGCCGTGCAAAAGGCAGTTAAAGGCAACAAGGCACTTAATTTGTGGCAGTTGCAGTAACTGGGTGGATTTCGTCAAGTCTGGGTGCGAGAAGTCCTGGGCTGAGGTCCAGGCAGATAGTTTTAGTTTTGAGTGTAGGGGATGCGCAAGGATGAAGGAAGTAGAGGTGGAGTTGGAAGAGCTGAGGCTGCCCGTTGTGGCAATGGTGGGAAGGGAACAGGGGAGTTGTGCCAGTAGTTCCGGTGGGGGAACTGTAGACGATAAAGTGGGGAAAGACACGAGAGATGCTAGGGAGAGCTCACCTCAGCCTGGGAGGAAGCTGAGAGGAGGGAAGGTGACAGGTCATAGGGAGACAGGACGTAAGGAGACGGGAAGGAAAGGAACGGGAGGGAAGACAACCAGAGTGAAGGAGAGGGAGTAGGGGAGACAGGAGGGAAGGAGAAGGGAGTGGGGAGACGGGAGGGAAGACAACCGGAGTGAAGGAGAGGGAGTAAGCGGAGACAGGAGGGAAGGAGAAGGGAGTGGGGGAGACGGGAGGAAAACAACTGGAGTGAAGGAGAGGGGAGTAGGGGAGACAGGAGGGAAGGAGAAGAGAGTGGGGGAGACGGAAGGGAAAACAACCGGAGTGAAGGAGAGGGGAGTGGGAGAGACAAGAGCAAAGGAGTGGGAAGTGGGGGAGACAGATGGGAAGGGGTCAGGACAGAATGTGATGGAGGGGATCGAAAGGAAGAGTTATTCTGCAGCAGTGATAGAGGGGGTGAGGAAGAGAGCGAGGGTGTTTGTGGGGGATTCGATAGTTAGGAAGACCGACAGAGTCTTAAACAAGGGAGATGATGTGGTGGTCTGCTTGCCTGGAGCCAAAATAGAGGCGATAACTGAGAGGGTAAAAAACATCGTAGGCTCGGGTAAGGGTGGATCTGTTTTAGTACACGTAGGAACAAATAACGTAGAGAGGGAGGGTACAACTGCCATAGTTAGGAAATATAGGCAGTAGGTCAGAACACTAAAACAGACACGGGTTGAGCAGGTAATACTGTCAGGGATTTCACCTGTAATGGGCAGGAGGGGTCACAAATATCGAAATTGTCGGGGGATGGCAATTAACATGTTAGTCCAGAGGCTGTGTAGGGAAGAGGAAGTTGGATTTGTGGATTTATGGGGAAGTTTTGTTGGGAGGGCAGATATGTACATGAAGGATGGGCTTCATTTAAGTGGAAGGGGGCGGCAGTATTCGCGGACAAACTTTCAGCAGCAGTAGATAGCGACTTGGGTACAATGACAAATATTTTTGGAAGTAAACATTCTTTAAACTAGAAGTGCAGGGGGGTTACCTAGAGGTGTCTCAAGCAGAACAAGAGGCCACTAGCACAGATAAATCAATATCAAATCATCCGAAAAACATCTCTGAAAAAGGTTATAGATGCGTATGTTTAAATGCAAGGAGCATAGTAAATAAGAAAAACGAATTAAACATTATGGTAGAAGATATTGACCCTCACATAATTGGTATAACTGAATCATGGGCCAACATAGATATAACAGATGCTGAATTAGGACTGACAGGATACGTAATGTTTAGGAAAGATCGAATAGGAAGAAGGGGCGGGGGAGTTATTTTATATGTTAAAGAATCTATTCAGGCTTATGAAATAAAACTAGAAAGGGAAGCAGATTGCGATGAAGCTGTTTGGTGCAAAATTGTTTCAGGAAATTCAAAATTAACTATTGGATTAGTTTACCGAAGTCCAAACATAAATGAAGAGGACAACACAAAAATAAAAAACGCTATAAAGGAAGTTAGTAAAGGGGAATGTATCATAATGGGAGATTTTAACCATGGACACATACAATGGAATTCTCTAGAGAGCACAGGGATTGAGGATCAACAATTTCTATGTTTAATCCAGGATAGCTTTCTTACTCAGCACGTACTAGAACCAACCAGGGGAGAAAATGTATTAGATATAGTTTTGTCATCACAAAAAGAATTAGTGGACAATGTAAAAATATTTGAACCATTGGGTAATAGTGACCATAATCAAATACATTTTGACATCAATGTAAAATCAGAAAGTAAAAATAAGAAAACGTACAAGAGAAACTTCCACAAAGGTAACTACAAAGATGAGAAAATATTTAGCACAGCTAGATTGGAATAACATGCTGATGAATACGACCGCAATTGAATGTTGGAATATTCTAAAATATGAAATTGAGAGTATCATCGATAAATTTGTTCCCTTCCGAAAACAAGGAAGACGGTGTAGAAAGAAACACTTGTCAAAAGAGGCTATTAGAAAAATAATGCTAAAACAAACTATGTGGAGGGTTTATAGGCGTACCAGAAAGGAAGAAGACTATGCAAAATACAAAGAGGCACTTAATGCAGCTACAACTGAAATCAGACAAGCTAAAAGAAGCTATGAGCAAAAACTGGCATGTAACATAAAAAATGACAGCAAGAGTTTTTATGCATATGTCAGGAGTAAACAAAACGTACAAGACAAGGTTGGACCTCTAGAAGACAGTGCTGGAAATATAATATCACAGGGGTTTTTAATGGCGGAAGACCTAAATGGTTACTTCAGTTCAGTGTTTACCAAAGAAGATATTAGTTCATTACCAGTTGCTGATGCTAAATTTCAGGGGGCTAAATCTGAATATTTAGGACCGTTAGTTGTAACTCCAGAATTGGTAGCTAAGAAAATAAAGGCAATGAAGGATAACAAATCACCGGGAGTGGATGGGATTCCTCCAAAATTACTAATGGAAACAGTAGATCAAATCAGTATACCACTTGCAAGAGTATTCAACTTGTCATTAAAAGAGGGAGTTGTTCCGTTTGAATGGAAAGAAGCAAACATCATACCATTATTTAAAAAGGGTTCGAGAAATAAGTCAGAGAATTACAGACCAGTGAGTTTAACGTCAGTGATTTGTAAATTATTAGAAAGGTTAATTATAGACCATATGGTGGACTTCCTCGTTAAGCATAAATTATTAAATTCATCTCAACATGGATTCCTTAAAGCGAGGTCATGCTTAACAAATATGTTATGTTTTTTGGAAGAAATCACTAAGTGGATAGACGTGGGATCGCCAGTAGATATTATCTACTTAGATTTTCAAAAAGCTTTTGACAAAGTGCCACATCAAAGATTGCTACTTAAATTAAAAGCCAATGGTATCGGGGATAGCATAACTGACTGGATAGAACAATGGCTGACTGACAGAAGACAACGAGTTGTAGTAGATGGAGAAGTTTCAAATTGGAAATCGGTTTTGAGTGGGGTACCTCAAGGATCAGTATTAGGACCTATATTATTCTTAATTTATATCAATGACTTGGACGACAGTATAACAAGTAACGTACTGAAATTTGTGGACGACACAAAACTGTTTAGAAAGGTTAATACTGATGGTGATAAACAACATTTACAAAATGATCTAGACAGATTAGTGAAATGGTCTGAGAAATGGCAGATGCTATTCAATTTTGGGAAATGTAAATGCCTACATACAGGACATGGGAACTTGAATGTAAACTATGAAATGGGAGATACTGTTCTGGGTACTACTGTAAAAGAAAAGGACTTAGGAGTTACAATAAGCGCTGATATGAAAGTTTCAGAGCAGTGTGGTATTGCAGCTTCAAAGGGTAATCAAATTCTTGGATTGATTAGAAGAAGCATAACATACAAGGGAAAAAAGTGAATTATACTTCTTTATAAAGCAATAGTTAGACCTCATTTAGAATACTGTATACAAGCATGGAGACCATATCGTAAGAAGGATATAGATATGCTTGAACGCATACAAAGGAGAGCAACTAAAATGATTCCAGAACTTAGAGACCTTAGTTATGAAGAACGCCTGAAAGAATGTGGTTTAACAACTCTAGAGACAAGGAGGTTAAGAGGAGATCAGATTGAAGTTTTTAAGATATTGAATGGTATGAAAATATTGATAGAAATATGTTTTTCTCACTCAAGAAGGATAGCAGAACTAGAGGACATGAGGTAAAATTAGTAAAGGATCAATGTAGATTGGACATCAGGAAGCACTCGTTCTCACAGAGGACAATAAATGAATGGAACAAATTGTCTACAGCGTGAATATGTTTAAAAACAAGGTTGACACATATATCAGGAGGGCGGGTTATAAGTAGGTGAACATTGTTGGACTCTCGATAAGCCAATGGCTTCCTTGTCCACTTGCCATCTGGGCCTTTGGCTTGGATGGCAAATCTTGTTAAATCTTGTTAAGATGCACATTCACATATATGCTTTGACAACTCTGGTACTCTGCATTTTCTATTAAAGTAAACTTTGAAGAAATAAAAGATTAAACTAAGCTGCAAAGTAATATTTCTTTATACGCAATTACAGTGAAATAACTGCTGTGTCTATGTCTTGTATGTTTATCAAGTATTCATGATATTATAAAAGTTATTCCATTATTATTAAACAGGAGTGATAAATAAAACAACTATGATGTAATTGTAATTCTTATAATGTGCTTAGGCATAACTGTACTGATGCTAACATTGATTGTTCTCTTAGGATGTCTGTACGCATGAGCCATTGTCTTGAGCAGGTGGCGACTGTCCCCAGCACCAACCACAAGTATGTTCAAGTCACCTGCAATAGGCATAATACACATAAACACCATTTCGTAAAAATATTATGAGTTTTATTATATTGTTTGCATTTAACAATATGTGCCTCTGTATTCATAAACAAACATAACCGAAAAGATTATGACAGAATTGTTGCTGTCCCGCACACAATATCATTGACAAATGATCCTGATATGCCGTCATTCAATGAGAAAACCTGCAGCCATTTGAACACACAAAGAAAACACATTTAACTTGTTTTAAAAATAGAAGGCACACTCCTTTAATTATAATGCAAGATGATCTGTTATGTTGTAGTTGTCATTGATGATGATGATGAATAAGGTCCACAATGGAAATGAGTGCTTACACTTTTTTGTGTCATCTTTATATTTTAATGTACTTTTCACAGTCTATTCACACTTGATATATGTACAAGTTGCCTTTTTATATTGAATAAATTAATCAAGCAATCAACATTATGTCACAGGAAAAGTATAAACTTTGGTATTATATGTAATATAAAATTAAGAGGAGTCTTACCATGTTCCTTATTTTCAAAGTTAATTTCATTCAGTGCAGAATTTATGTCTGAAACAAAGGGCAGACCATAAAGACAAATATATTTGATGATGCCACATTAACTAATTAAATATAAGCCACTGTTCATACCAGGCTTGTTAACAAAGGCATGTCAATGAATTTGAATTCAAATACAAATGTTTCACTTGATTCAAGTGCTAATGCAAATGCCATTTTCCAGGAACCAAATGTTTTGTTTACACATTTGCAAATGCATTTGAATTAATTTCAAGTGTTTTGGCTTTATTTTAACATTTTGTTTTATTTGGAGAAAAACAATGTAATATACACAAACATATTATTAGTTTATTTTATAAATACAGTACAACTAAGTCCCATTACATACGAGTCCCACTACATGAATATAGTGGTTCTGGTGGGGGGACAGTAGATGATAAATTGGGGGAAGACGACGAGAGAGATGCTAGGGAGAGCACACCTCAGTCTGGGAGGTGGCTGAAGGGAGGTAAGGTCAGGTCATAGGGAGACAGGATGTAAGGAGACGAGAAGGAAAGAAATGGGAGGGAAGACAAATGGATCGAAGCAGTCGGGGGGGGCAAGGAGACGATAGTTAAGGCAATGGGAGTGAGGGAGATGGGAGGGAGGGTGTCAGGAGGGAAGGTGACAGGAGCGCAAGTTAGCCAGGCAATGGGAGGGAAAGGTGACAGGTTGATGAATGAGAGAAAGCCTGATAACAGTCTGCCACCAAATGACAAGACTGCAGGACAGAATGTAATGGAGGCGATCCATCGGAACAGCTATTCCGAGGCAGTGACAGAGGGGGTGAGAAAGAGAGCGAGGGTATTTGTGGGGGACTCAATAGTTAGGAAGACCGACAGAGTCTTAAACAAGGGAGATGACGTGGTAATTTGCTTGCTTGGGGCTAAAATACAGGCGATAACTGAGAGGGTAGAAAACATTGTGGGTTCGAGCATGGGTGGATCTGTTTTAGTACCGTAGGGACAAATAATGTAGAGAGGGAGGGTACAACTGCCATAGTTAGGAAATACAGAAATTTGGTCAGAACACTAAAGCAGACGCAGGTTGAGCAGGTAGAGCAGGTAATACTGTCAGGGAGATTGGAATAACATGCTGATGAATACGACCGCAACTGAATGTTGGAATATTCTAAAATATAATTTGAGAGTATCATCGATAAATTTGCTCCCTTGAAAAAACAAGGAAAACGGTCTAGAAAGAAACACTTGTCAAAAGAAGCTATTAGAAAAATAGTGTTTAAGCAAACCATGTGGAGGGTTTATAGGCGTACCAGAAAGGATGAAGACTATGAAAATTACAAAGAGGCACTTAACCTAGCTACAACTGAAATTAGAAAATCTAAAAGAACCTTTGAAAAAAAATTGGCAGGTAATATAAAAAATGACAGCAAGAGTTTCTATGCTTATGTAAGGAGTAAACAGAAAGGTCAAGATAAGGTCGGACCACTGGAAAACAACAGGGGAAACATAATTTCAGACGGGTTTCAAATGGCAGAGGTCCTGAATGAGTATTTCAGCTCAGTTTTTACCACAGAAGATATGAGCTCACTTCCAGTTCCATTTACTAAATTTTATAATAAATCACCTGGAGTTGATGGGATACCACCAAAACTGCTTAAGGAAATTGTTGAGCAAATTAGTACACCACTTGCAAATTTGTTTAACTTGTCACTAGAAGAAGGAATAGTTCCTTCAGAATGGAAAGAGGCAAACATTACGCCGCTATTTAAGAAGGGATCGAGGAACAAGCCAGAAAATTACAGACCAGTGAGTTTAACATCAGTTGTATGTAAATTACTCGAAACATTAATTAGAGACCACATGGAATTCCTTGTAAAACATAAATTAATAAATACATCTCAACATTGGTTCCTAAAAACAAGTTCATGTCTAACTAATCTCTTATGTTTTTTTGAAGAAATTACAAAGTGGGTCGATGACGGGTCACCAGTGAATGTTGTCTACTTAGATTTTCAGAAAGCTTTCGATAAAGTGCCACATCAAAGATTGTTACTTAAACTAAAAGCCCATGGCATAGGTAATGATGTAATCAACTGGATAGAAAAGTGGCTTACACACAGAAAACAGAGAGTAATAGTAGATGGTGAGATTTCAAACTGGAAATCTGTTTTGAGTGGGGTACCACAGGGATCAGTATTAGGCCCTATACTGTTTTTAATATATATAAATGATTTGGAAGATGACATATCTAGCAAAGTACTCAAATTTGCAGATGGCACAAAAGTATTCAGAAAGGTTACTAATGATACAGATAAACAAAGTTTACAGGATGATCTAGATAAATTAGTTAAATGGTCAGAAAAATGGCAAATGTTATTCAATTTTGGGAAGTGTAAATGTATACACATAGGACATGGAAACATGGACGAAGAATATAAAATGGGGGATGCTGTACTAGGTAGAACCACACAAGAAAAGGACTTAGGAGTAACATTTAGTGCTGACATGAAAGTTTCAGAGCAATGTGGGATTGCTGCTTCGAAAGGAAATCAAATTCTAGGGCTAATTAGGAGAACTATCATGTATAAGGAGAAACAGCTAACTGTACCCCTGTACAAAGCAATAGTTAGACCACATTTGGAATATTGTATACAAGCATGGAGGCCGTATCGTAAGAAGGACATAGACAAGCTAGAAAGAATACAACAAAGAGCAACTAAAATGATTCCAGAATTGAGATACCTTACTTATGAAAGCCGCTTATTACAATGTGGTTTGCCAAAACTAGAGACCAGGCGACTAAGAGGAGACCAAATAGAAGTGTTTAAAATAGTGAATGGTTATGAGGATGTTGATAGGAATATGTTCTTCAAACTTAAAGAAGGCATTATAACCAGAGGACACAAAGCATCATTAGTTAAGGAGCAGTGTAGGTTGGACATGAGAAAGTACTCTTTCTCACAGAGGGTGATAAATGAATGGAATGAACTGCCAAATGATTGTGTTAATGCTAGTAGTGTGAATATGTTTAAAAATAGAATTGACAGATATTTGATAAGGGCGGGCTACACATAGATGAGAAAATTGTTGGACTCTCGATAAGCCAATGGCTTCCTTGTCCACTTGCCATCTGGAACTTGTTGTTTGGGATGGCAATCTTATTAAATCTTGTTAAATGAATACATATGTAGGGTCATACACCAAGTCACACAGTTCCAGGACTGCAGAGGTGGTGGAAATGGTTGACAGTTTACTGGGAACCATGGTAGGGAATGAAAGGCTAATCATTCAGGTAGGCCAGAATGGAAGGGAAACCCAAGATAATAGACTTTCCACTGGTGAGGTCACTGGGAAGATAATCTAGTGGATAATTACAACTACCACTAATCATTCTCTCTCTCTCTGGCTGTAAATATTTAGGGCTGGCATTGCTAATGTTTACTCCACCTAATGAGCTGTCACCCCAACCCACCCCAACAATGCCAACACAACACAAGGGAGTCACTGTCTGCATTGTTTGATTTGTTTCAAAGAACAGGTAATCTCTGAAGCCATCAACTTATAGACAAGCTCAGGCATTGATCAGTTGACCATTGACTTACAGAGCACTTTTTCAAAGAGCACTATGTGAACATGGATTCACAGGTCAGACAATGATTTCATAATCTGCTGAGGCTATTGCTCACTACAGAGCACTTTTCCAATGGCATGTTGTGAACTTGGCATGTTGTGAAAGGGAATCTAACAATAATAATTATTAAAAGAATTATGCATGCATTTGAATGAGCATTTGATTGTGCATTTGACAAATCAAATGTTTGTGGGTCACATTCAAATGCAAACGTTTAAGGTATGCATTCAAATACAAATGCATTTACAATTTCATGGAGGAATTTGAATGTGCATTCAAATGCTCATCATTCAAATGTGCATTCAAATGCACATTCAAATGTATTTGCAATTGTTAACAAGCCTGAACTTCATACCTTTGTCATATGTTAAGATAATGAAGATGAGCAATTCTCTATAGGTCATCACAAATGTGTTGCGATCTAGTAACATTTTTAGATTTTGTTTGAATTAGTTTTTCAGGTTGGATACGTACCTCCATCATTACTGTACAATCTACATGAAAGTAACAACAAAAAGATAGTTGTTCAAGACAATCTCATTAGAGATTTGTGTTTCCTGAATGCATGGAGCTTAATTAGCTGTTTTGTTTGAATTAGTTTTTCAGGTTGGATACGTACCTCCATCATTACTGTACAATCTACATGAAAGTAACAACAAAAAGATAGTTGTTCAAGACAATCTCATTAGAGATTTGTGTTTCCTGAATGCATGGAGCTTAATTAGCTGTGTGTTTATCAAATTATCAGTCAGATTTTGTGATAGTAATGTGCATCACCAGGATATAAATTTTCATCTACTTTTCTAAATGTTTTTTGTACAGCTATAATTAGCATTAGTTATAGTAGTTTTAAATATTGTAGTCATTGTGCATTTAATTTTATTTACAATAAATTGTAGAATATATATATATATACATATATATATATACACACACACATATATTTTGCGAGTGAACTTGAGTCTGTATGTCAATAACCTTTACGTTGCATATGTTTTTCATCCAACCAAATAAAATCTAATTAAATATACATTAGTCCACATAGCTGAACAAAATCAATTATGCTGCACTGATGTGACTTACAATTTTATTAAAGGTGTTACTTTAAAAACAGACTGACAAAAACAGAGAACATAATATAATAATATAGAACAGAGAGGACCGAAACTTGATGTTATCTTGAAATGGTAAGAGACTGGATTTTTAGTCACATGCACATTGATTTAACAAGATTTAACAAGATTTGCCATCCAAGCCAAAGGCCCAGATGGCAAGTGGACAAGGAAGCCATTGGCTTATCGAGAGTCCAACAATGTTCACCTACTTATAACCCGCCCTCCTGATATATGTGTCAACCTTGTTTTTAAACATATTCACGCTGCTAGCAGTTACACAATCTGTAGACAGTTTGTTCCATTCATTTACTGTCCTCTGTGAGAACGAGTGCTTCCTGATGTCCAATCTACATTGATCCTTTACTAATTTTACCTCATGTCCTCTAGTTCTGCTATCCTTCTTGAGTGAGAAAAACATATTTCTATCAATATTTTCATACCCATTCAATATCTTAAAAACTTCAATCTGATCTCCTCTTAACCTCCTTGTCTCTAGAGTTGTTAAACCACATTCTTTCAGGCGTTCTTCATAACTAAGGTCTCTAAGTTCTGGAATCATTTTAGTTGCTCTCCTTTGTATGCGTTCAAGCGTATCTATATCCTTCTTACGATATGGTCTCCATGCTTGTATACAGTATTCTAAATGAGGTCTAACTATTGCTTTATAAAGAGGTATAATTAACTTTTTTCCTTGTATGTTATGTTTCTTCTAATCAATCCAAGAATTTGATTACCCTTTGAAGCTGCAATACCACACTGCTCTGAAACTTTCATATCAGCGCTTATTGTAACTCCTAAGTCCTTTTCTTTTACAGTAGTACCAAGAACAGTAGCTCCCATTTTATAGTTTACATTCAAGTTCCCATGTCCTGTATGTAGGCATTTACATTTCCCAAAATTGAACAGCATCTGCCATTTCTCAGACCATTTCACTAATCTGTCTAGATCGTTTTGTAAATTTTGTTTATCACCATCAGTATTAACCTTTCTAAACAGTTTTGTGTCGTCGCAAATTTCAGTACGTTACTTGTTATACTGTCGTCCAAGTCATTGATATAAATTAAGAATAATATAGGTCCTAATACTGATCCTTGAGGTACCCCACTCAAAACCGATTTCCAATTTGAAACTTCGCCATCTACTACAACTCGTTGTCTTCTGTCAGTCAGCCATTGTTCTATCCAGTCAGTTATGCTATCCCCGATACCATGGGCTTTTAATTTAAGTAGCAATCTTTGATGTGGCACTTTGTCAAAAGCTTTCTGAAAATCTAAGTAGATAATATCTACTGGCGATCCCTCGTCTATCCACTTAGTGATTTCTTCCAAAAACATAACACATTTGTTAAGCATGACCTCGCTTTAAGGAATCCATGTTGAGATGAATTTAATAATTTATGCTTAATGAGGAAGTCCACCATATGGTCTTTAATTAACCTTTCTAATAATTTACAAATCACTGACGTTAAACTCACTGGTCTGTAATTCTCTGACTTATTTCTCGAACCCTTTTTAAATAATGGTATGATGTTTGCTTCTTTCCATTCAAACGGAACAACTCCCTCTTTTAATGACAAGTTGAATACTCTTGCAAGTGGTATACTGATTTGATCTACTGTTTCCATTAGTAATTTTGGAGGAATCCCATCCACTCCCGGTGATTTGTTATCCTTCATTGCCTTTATTTTCCTAGCTACCAATTCTGGAGTTACAACTAACGGTCCTAAATAGTTAGATTTAGTCCCTGAAATTTAGCATCAGCAACTGGTAATGAACTAATATCTTCTTTTATAAACACTGAACTGAAGTAACCATTTAGGTCTTCCGCCATTAAAAACCCCTGTGATATTATATTTCCAGCACTGTCTTCTAGAGGTCCAACCTTGTCTTGTACGTTTTGTTTACTCCTGACATATGCATAAAAACTCTTGCTGTCAGTTTTTATGTTACATGCCAGTTTTTGCTCATAGCTTCTTTTAGATTGTCTGATTTCAGTTGTAGCTGCATTAAGTGCCTCTTTGTATTTTGCATAGTCTTCTTCCTTTCTGGTACGCCTATAAACCCTCCACATAGTTTGTTTTAGCATTATTTTTCTAATTGCCTCTTTTGACACGTGTTTCTTTCTACACCGTTTTCCTTGTTTTCGGAAGGGAACAAATTTATCAATGATACTCTCAATTTCATATTTTAGAATATTCCAACATTCAATTGCAGTCTTATTCATCAGCATGTTATTCCAATCTAGCTGTGCTAAGTATTTTCTCATATCTTTGTAGTTACCTTTGTGGAAGTTTCTCTTGTACGTTTTCTTATTTTTACTTTCTGATTTTACATTGATGTCAAAATGTATTTGATTATGGTCACTATTACCCAATGGTTCAAATATTTTTACATTGTCCACTAATTCTTTTGTGATGACAAAACTATATCTAATACATTTTCTCCCCTGGTTGGTTCTAGTACGTGCTGAGTAAGAAAGCTATCCTGGATTAAACATAGAAATTGTTGATCCTCAATCCCTGTGCTCTCTAGAGAATTCCATTGTATGTGTCCATGGTTAAAATCTCCCATTATGATACATTCCCTTTACTAACTTCCTTTATAGCGTTTTTATTTTTGTGTTGTCCTCTTCGTTTATGTTAGGACTTCGGTAAACTAATCCAACAGTTAATTTTGAATTTCCTGAAACAATTTTGCACCAAACAGCTTCATCGCAATCTGCTTCCCTTTCTAGTTTCATTTCATAAGCCTGAATAGATTCTTTAACATATAAAATAACTCCCCCGCCCCTTCTTCCTATTCGATCTTTCCTAAACATTACGTATCCTGTCAGTCCTAATTCAGCATCTGTTATATCTATGTTGGCCCATGATTCAGTTATACCAATTATGTGAGGGTCAATATCTTCTACCATAATGTTTAATTCGTTTTTCTTATTTACTATGCTCCTTGCATTTAAACATACGCATCTATAACCTTTTTCAGAGATGTTTTCGGATGATTTGATATTGGTTTATCTGTGCTAGTGGTCTCTTGTTCTGCTTGAGACACCTCTAGGTAACCCCCTGCACTTCTAGTTTAAAGAATGTTTACTTCCAAAAATATTTGTCATTGTACCCAAGTCGCTATCTACTGCTGCTGAAAGTTTGTCCGCGAATACTGCCGCCCCCTTCCACTTAAATGAAGCCCATCCTTCATGTACATATCACCCCTCCCAACAAAACTTTCCCATAAATCCACAAATCCAACTTCCTCTTCCCTACACAGCCTCTGGACTAACATGTTAATTGCCATCCCCCGACAATTTCGATATTTATGACCCCTCCTGCCCATCACAGGTAAAATACCTGACAGTATTACCTGCTCAACCCGCGTCTGTTTTAGTGTTCTGACCAACTGCCTATATTTCCTAACTATGGCAGTTGTACCCTCCCTCTCTACGTTATTTGTCCCTACATGTACTAAAACAGATCCACCCTTACCGAGCCTACGATGTTTTTACCCTCTCAGTTATCGCCTCTATTTTGGCTCCAGGCAAGCAGACCACCACATCATCTCCCTTGTTTAAGACTCTGTCGGTCTTCCTAACTATCGAATCCCCACAAACACCCTCGCTCTCTTCCTCACCCCCTCTATCACTGCTGCAGAATAACTCTTCCTTTCGATCCCTCCATCACATTCTGTCCTGACCCCTTCCCTTCCGTCTCCCCACTCCCTTCTCCTTCCCTCCTGTCTCCCCTACTCCCCTCTCCTTCACTCCGGTTGTTTTCCCTCCCGTCTCCCCCACTCCCTTCTCCTTCCCTCCTGTCTCCTTACTCCCTCTCCTTCACCCCGGTTGTCTTCCCTCCCGTCTCCCCCACTCCCTTCTCCTTCCCTCCTGTCTCCCCTACTCCCCTCTCCTTCACCCCGGTTGTCTTCCCTCCCGTTCCTTTCCTTCCCGTCTCCTTACGTCCTGTCTCCCTATGACCTGTCACCTTCCCTCCTCTCAGCTTCCTCCCAGGCTGAGGTGAGCTCTCCCTAGCATCTCTTGTGTCTTTCCCCACTTTATCGTCTACTGTTCCCTCACCGGAACTACTGGCACAACTCCCCTGTCCCTTCCCACCATTGCCACAACGAGCAGTCTCAGCTCTTTCAACTCCACCTCTATTTCCTTCATCCTTGCGCATCCCCTACACTCAAAATTAAAACTATCTGCCTGGACCTCAGCCCAGGACTTTTCGCACCAGACTTGACGAAATCTACCCAGTTACTACAACTGCCACAAATTACGTGCCTTGTGGCCTTTAACTGTCGCTTGCAGGGCCATCATACAATTTAGTTTTAATTAGTTTGCTACGTTAGCCTTGAATAAGGCTGTTTTTGTGATCAAAAGAACACTTTAGGCTAAAAATCCTGCCACCTAGCGAATACGGAGAACACTGTGTAACAAAACAACGAAGTGAGTGTGTACTAATTTACGCTAAAGTCCTGCTGTTAATTCCTTTTTACCGAAAACGTTGACTACCACTATGTCAGATATTACCTTATGTATGTAATTTAAGTAAATAAATCACTTTATCTTATATATATATTAGCTAATGTAAACGATAGCTCGATGCACGGGTTGAATGACTTGTAAACAAACTCCCTTTTATCACTCGTTGAGTTTGAATCCGGGAAAAAAAAATACTACCTCTGTTAACAACAACGGTTTCTTAATATATGTCTACAAGAAGTTGGTGAACAATATATGTATAATACTAATACTTATTCTAACCAATATTCACTGTTACTGACTATTCACTATGTTATCTAATTTTTCGAATTGTAAACACCCCTATTAACGCTCGCTGAATTCCCTGACAGAATCCGAAACTAACTTACTCTAAAATACTCCCTCTGACTAATAATTAACAAAACCTGTTTCCTAATATATGTCTACAATACGTTTGTGTATACTGTATATGCAATAGTAATACTTATTCTATTTGATATTCCACGTATTTCTGTAAATGATCTACACCAAATTCAAGTCGCTGCACCAAGTCCAAGTAGCCGGAAGATAAACGTCGATTTTAGCCATCCACAGATCTCTAACGAGGACATACAAAACATGGTATAAAAACTAATGTCAGTGACAGTGACGAACAAGCATGCATTGCCATTGGCATTGCCATTGACAAGTCATTGTATGTCACACGTGTTACAAAACATTGTCCCAACCTAATTCTTGGAAGTCCAAAGCAGGAGAAAATCCCCACCAAGTGATTGAACCAAACGCATCTGCCATTCTTTGTAAACAAATTTCGAATTTCTTATTTAATGAAACAGCAATTTAATGTTTTGAAAGGATGGCAAGCCTCAGCTCGTTTCAACGGCAGCCATTCGTAAACATAGTACGTCCGCAGAAACTGGAATTCGTCCTATGTAATGGATCGTTATATATAATTTCACAAAGTGTGAAATGTTTGACAAATTTCTCCATTACAAATCGTATTAACCAGTAAATTGATTAAAAAATTATATGACGCATTTCCTTAAGTTGTTTTTATTTGATTATTTATAACGAATTTATAGTGCAAACTGGGTTTTTCGAGAAGAGTTTAAGCTGCATGCAAACATGATTAAGTCTGAATAATCTAAAAGCTGGTGTGCTAAGCACATTACTTTTGCAGGACACAACATGGCAAATTCAAATAAGATGTAAGTTGTAACATACATAAATATAATTAAAGGTGGTTGTCAGAAATTAAGAATTCTCTATTATCGCCCGAACAATTCCACATGATAGGCCCAATACTACACAGTAGGTACTTGGGAAAGAAAATTAAATTATTTATATTTACCAGAATGTTGTTATTTTGCATAGAACATGCAGAAACCTTTACAAAACAATTTCAATTTTGTCAACTAGATAAAATCCGAGGATGGTAGCTCCTCCGGACAAAATTCCCCCACTAATAGTAATGCTAAACTAAAAGTAATAGTCTTAAATGTTAACAAATATTTGGTCCTACATTCCGGGTACTTTGTCAACAATATTTCTAATAAATATAAATTATTGACGTTGAATGTCAGTAGTAATTATGACAATTGTCTATATCCCCTCTATCTCAGTTGGCCTTGCCAGCCATCCTGGACAATATTCTCCATACAAATACGATATCTTGTTGTCTAGCCTTAGGCTATACCAAAATATCTCCTGTCTGAAGTCCTACTATGACATTTTGGTACTCTCATTTTACAGAAGTAAATTTTTACTATTCAACTTTTAAAATGTAGTAAACTTTTGTAAATATGCAAGCAGATGTTTGTTGGGGAAAATTAGGCATTTTCGTGGTTTAGTCAGATGGTGTAACACCACTAACTGTGCTAATATAGAATACAAGTACTTTTGAAATATACCAAATACTTTTAGGTATATGTTGTATATTTCATAATAAAAACAAGTATAAAATGACATGTGGTGCATAAATGAAAATATTAAAGGGTTGCCCAGTGGACCATTTACAGCGCCAACAATACTGGAAGTCACCATAAAAGGGAGTACGTGCTTGAGACCAAATAAAATTTTCTCTTAATTAATTGGCAAACCCCAACTGAGTATCATGCCAATGATTCGTATCTATTCTATGAGTATTGGGGATGACCCAGCAATTCTTTGAATTTAGAGGCCTCCTGAGCCTCAACCAATTGCACCTCCAGGATGTTCCAGACAGTTTAGGTGTGGGAGGAAAAATTTGTTTCCGTATTCCTCTGTGTTGGTTCATATGTGTTTGTACATGTAAAGATGATTTGAGCGTGTGTGTCTGTCAGCAGGTACTAAAATGTTTTTGGCCGGAATAGCGATTTGTCCAAACAGTTGAGTACAATATTTCGATTCATCATTCATTGACTTCTGCTAATTTTTTTTCACACAAGAAAAGTGTGATCAATTTCTTTGAACCAATTTGCTTTGATGCAAGTCAATTGCAAGATGATAATATTAAAGAGTGTATTTTGTTAGTGGCTCGACCACGGCAGACATGTTTGATGTTGGTGGGATATTGTGCTCAATTGTTTGGGAAAATATATCTATAATTCAACAAACCACATCCTATCTGTGTGATCTCAGAACATGCCGTGTTATTAATTAATTATTGATGTGATTACAGATTGGTCTGTGGGGATGTTGATGGGAACTTTAAGCAGTTGTTCTCCAGAGTGGCTAGTGTGCAGAAAAAGGCTGGACCCTTTGAGGTAAATGTTGTTGTTTTACAATTTAGTTTAAATGTAACCATATCCTGGATGCCATAACATTGTTCAGGCTTACCCTGTTACACACAGTAATTGGTACCAGGTAAGTAAACATTGAGTCCCTGATTTAACATTTCTATAAATAAAAAAAATATATATAGGCATGCATGCATGCACGCACACATGCATGCACGCATGCATGCACGCACACACTGTAATGTCTCAAATAAATAACAATATAAGTTTATTTCAGACAAAAGTATATATATACATATGCATGCATATGTATATATATATATATATATATATATATATATATATATATATATATATATATATATATATATATATATATCCAAAGAATTATCCCACACAAAACCATATATATAATAATAATGTATGACATAAATAATTCTATTGTTGTTATTTCAGAGTCTGTTTTGTGTGGGAGAATTCTTTGGAGATGACAACACGGAATGGAAGCCATATTCATCAGGAGAGAAGAAAGGTTCAGATCGTAATTACTACCCTGAAATCTGTATTATTTGTCATGTACGATAAGCTTTAAAGCACACTGATGAAATTTTAATAAGAATTAAATTTTCTTAATGTTCCTATGAGCCCAATTCGACTACATTCTTTGATTTCGGTATTCCTCATTTTGTGACATGAATATCCTTCTGATTGTAGTTTTTTATGTAATGTGTCCTTCCGTTGTCTATGTTTAATAACTTTGCATGTCATAATCATTTTAACAACTTTGTGACGATGATAATTATGCTGCCTCATACAGTAAAGTTTACTACCAGTTATTATATAGCAAATGTTTAGATTGTATAGTTTGGAATACCTTTCAGTTCCTATCAGTACTTATGTGCTGGGACCCACCCAGACCACGCATCTTCAGTACTACGAGGACAAAGATGGCTGTGATCTGTGTGAAAATGTCACATACTTAGGTATGTCTGTGGCTGGCTACATTTTATAGTTTTACATCTCTGGATGATGAATTTGAAAGTTACTGTTTTTGTTTTAAATTATTTACCAAGTTTGTTTCAAATTGCTAAGTTAAAACAGTCCCCTGTATCTGGTAACTACAACACAACATAGCTAATCATCAAAATACACGACACATATTACCATAGTAATATTTTTTATTGTAGCTACAACAGGGATGGCCAACCTATGACATAATAACTATTTGGGGTATACTGTTAATTATGTTTTGCAGTGGGTGAAATATTTAAAGGGAACATGTTATTATTTTATGCAAGAAATTATTTTTGAGATACAAGCTGTTAGAATAACTAGGTATATATTATTTTATTATAACAACAATCAGGCTTTGTGCCTTTATCAACCTGGAATATGTCGTAGGTCGCAAGGGAATGTACACGACTGGCTCAGGCCTACAGATTGCGTACCTGAGTGGTAGAGAGTCTGGCGACTCTCCCGATGACACTCATTTTAGTCATCATGACTTGGAGGCACTCAAAGTGATATGTAAGATGTCAGACTCGAAGTATAAAGGCGTGGACATTCTCCTCACCTCTCAGTGGCCCCACGGAGTTGACAAGTATGCCACGGCTGCGGTATGTTAGTGGATGTACTGACAGCATGTGTAATTAGGTATTTGTTTGATCCGACGAAATAGAATGTTTTTGGTTTTTCTCAAAGGTTTAGTTTGTGTGCTAATTTGTTGCAGAACAAACAATTACCACTGCGCTGTCAGAATTGTTGAAACATACCCCACAAAATCTGAATTAAAATGAAAGGTATTAGTATGTTCTTATATGGTGTGGTACCTGATCGAACCGCTCAAAGCGTTTTATACATGACCACCTGGCAGATTCTTTTTGAATTGTTGTTAATCTTTGTTATTGTTGTTTCAGGAGGGCGTAAACATCAACGAAGTGGGGTCATCGGTTATAGCACAGACTGCCCTTGACCTGCGGCCTCGGTACCACTTTTCTGGCCTGGAAGGAGTGTTTTATGAGCGCCAGCCTTACAGGTGAAAGTGTTGTTGAACTTATTAATATTCTTCTTCAGATCATTAAATAATAATGTTTGAATTTGTATCAGTGGTTTGTTTGATTATTAGTACCATAAACTGTGTACAGCGTTTTCTTGATTTAGTCCATTCTGTTAAATTTAAACACCCTTTCATACGTTGCTGTTTGTAGATTGTTTGCAGAAAAGCTTGCAGTGGTGTGAAATGGGTTGCGTTTCTGTGTAACTTATTCTAAGTGTTTAGAAGTAAAATTTCCAATAATGTTTCTGTAATTTTTAGGAAATGTCAAGAACAATAATGAGATTTAATGCATGCCAGCATTTTTAATGCCACAATGTCAGTGTCATCGATTGATGCTCTACTAAGTCGTTTTGTTCACAAGTGCAAATTTGACCCAGTTCTAAAATACTTACATGAATTCAGTGACAACAGTTATTTATGTCCAATGACACATCACTGATTCTATTTTATTATTGGCAATTGTATGTTATAGAATCAATGCCAATAGCAGAACTGCCATTAAGAGTGGCTCACATGTTATTGCATTGCCATATACTGTAGATTAGAAACTGACTTTCCACTGAGAGAAATATTAAACAATTATTTTACAACCATACAAATCTAATGATAATAATCTATCAACGTGTAAGTTGATTCCGTATTCTGTTACATTCATATTGAAGATAAGTTAGTTACCTGTCAGAATATTTGTTGTGCTCAATGGAGCTTTCGGAACCTTCGTGGTTCCTTCATCAGTGATATAATTTAGGGAAAGACGCCCAGAGATAAACTGAGGCAGCGGCTACGACATCCCAGTGATCTCCATGGAACTGCTGTCATGTGGCAGTCAACATCCAGGTTACATGACACCAGACAACAGTGTGTTCTAACGCTGAAGAAGGAACCGTGATGGCTAAGAAAGCTCCATAGAGCACAACCAGTATTCTGATAGGTAACTAACTTATTTTCTATATTAATCTAGTTGCTTTATTTCTGTTAATTTATTTCTCTGGTCTGTTCCCTACAGGAACCACATGGTGTTAGGAGAGAAGGCCAGACATGTGACACGGTTTCTTGCACTCGCCAAAGTTGGTAATCCACAGAAAAAGAAGGTATGCTGTCACCACGGCGGAGTAAATGTTTCATTGCAAGATTGTTTTTAGAATTTTTGTTTAAATGACAGTGACTGTTTAATACTTGTAGACAGTATTGTTAATGCAGCCTACTAAAAATAAGTGAGTTCTTGATAAACACTTATGGTTCCACTTGTAATTTGTGGGGGTACTACACAAGGCACAGACAAACCCCCTCCAAGTATACCTCTGCTATACATTAGTACTATAACCCCAACACCAAAACTTCACACACACACACACATGCACGCGCGTGCGCGCGCGCGCACGCACACACCACACATACACACGTGTACACACACATACACACACCTCATGCTGACCAACCCCTGGGGGATGGTTTCAGTTCTTGTATGCATTCAACATTGTGCCAATGAAACACCTGGACAAGAAAGAGCTCATCAAACAGCCACCAGATGTCACTGAGTGTCCTTTCAAGTACAACGCATCTCTGTGCGAGTCAGGACAGGTTTGTGAAAAGGCATTTTCCACTGTTCTGTTTATACTCGATTCAGCAGTCTAGTATTGAATGTAATCAATATAAAAATATGTCAACATACAAAGTTAACTAGAAATTTATGTTAAATAACCTGATGTTTTTAATGTGTCTTTTTTGGAATGTACTGAATTAATGTACATACATGAATGCATTCATCCACTAGCATGCATGCACACATGCATGCATGTACTACTGTTGGGTCATGTGTCACCTTCCTGAGTTTATTCCTCATGTAACCCATCCTCTTATTTTCTGCTTCAAGGTCCAGCCACTAAGTGTTTCTAGACTGCCTCTTCTTCTCTTCCCTTGGGGGTTCCATGTAGGTGATGCATACACTAGACTTGATTTTATTGTTGGTTTGTCTGAACTGTTCGTTAAGGATGAGAGGTCAACACAGTTCTTCTATGACTCTCAAGCACTGCAGAAGCAGAACAAGAGGAAGCATGGAGATCAAGGCGGGGGCCAGACAAAGAAACACGGTCAGTAAGTCAAAGTGTCTATGTGCAAAGCTAACAATAAAGTTGACATATAAAATTGTCTAGCCATTGTCTTTGTAACCTTCATATAATATACCATTTACAATGCATACAGCTAAATTTGTGAACAAAGGTTAGACCACACTAATTACTGTGAAACAATGAGATAATTGTTAATATGTTTGTTACCTAAATTGTATACATATGGCTTGTTTGTACATGACAAATATGCATCTGATGGAACTGTTGTGTGATAATGCATCCAATGATGCTCAGGTTGTTTTGTTATTTTGATATAATTTGGCAGAAATCTCATATTCTAAGATGTTGACTTGACAGCACCAATATAATGGGTCATCTCAAAATAGAAATAAATCAAAACTAATGTCATATAACTTCATTCCCCCCACATGAACCTTTGAAATACGTTGACCTTTGGATATCTGTGAAGATGTCCTCATCCTTCCTGCTGTGACCATGGCATATCAGGTGGCACCTCAGTTGTCATTACGTACAATTACTCTCAAAATCACTTAAGAACTGTGATTGGAAAGTAAATGTTTTGGGGGAAAACACATTAATGATTGGCGCTAATTGAAACGGCTGCTAATCCCCCTCCTCCCTCCGATCAACCCATTTTCATTTTGCATCAAACAATGATTTTTTGAGATGTTCCCTCAGTTGTTTTGTGAATCTCTAGTCCATTGCTACTCAGAACCACAACAGGCATTACACATTCAGTGATGTTGCTGCCTATTGAGATGTGTATTCCTTGTTGTTGTTAACAGCACAGCCACCTGGACCTTGTTGGTTCTGTCTGGGTAGTCCAGAGGTTGAGAAACACCTGGTAGTGAGTGTGGGAACTCAGGTAAGGAAAAATTGTTTTAGCTGTGCAAGAGTAGACGGTATTAGCGATGCATGTGCATTAGCACTATATTTTTTATGTCCCACAACCGTGGTTTCATTCTTAGCCAGCCGGTGTTGTATGGGTTATAAAAACCTACATAAACATTTTAAAGATTAATTTCGAAATCTACCAGTTTAAAGCATTGCAGTGACATAACAAACATATATCACATTGACATCCCAAACACATCACAGTGACATCACAAATATATGGCAATGAAGTCACAAACATATGGCAATGAAGTCACAAACATATGGCAATGAAGTCACAAACATATGGCAATGGCATCACAAACATATGGCAATGAAGTCACAAACATATGACAATGACATAACAAACATATGGCAATAGCATCACAAACATATGGCAATGGCATCACAGATATATGGCAATGAAGTCACAAACATATGACAATGACGTCACAAACATATGGCAATAGCATCACAAACGTATGGCAATGGCGTCACAAACATATGGCAATGACGTCACAAACATATGGCAATAGCATCACAAACATATGGCAATGGCATCACAAATATATGGCAATTAAGTCACAAACATATGGCAATGGCATCACAAACATATGGCAATGGCATCACAAATATATGGCAATGAAGTCACAAGCATATGGCAATGAAGTCAAAAATATATGGCAATGAAGTCACAAACATATGGCAATGGCGTCACAAACATATGGCAATGGCATCACAAACATATGGCAATGGCATCACAGATATATGGCAATGAAGTCACAAACATATGACAATGACGTCACAAACATATGCAATAGCGTCACAAACATATGGCAATAGCGTCACAAACATATGGCAATGGCATCACAGACATATGGCAATGAAGTCACAAACATATGACAATGACGTCACAAACATATGACAATGACGTCACAAACATATGGCAATAGCGTCACAAACATATGGCAATGACGTCACAAACATATGGCAATGAAGTCACTAACATGTCCCACCACCATAGTTTTATTTTTAGCCTATAGGTGTCATACGTGTTGTGAATATTGTCTATATGGTGATGACTCCAATATGTGGTTGTCTTGTGTACTTGGTGTGATTAGAAATAGTAGAATTGTATATAAATAAGTTTATAAGAAAGTTATTTTCCATCATCTCAGCTATGAATAAGTTTAACTTCAAGTTTGTTAGCATTCAGTTATATACATGCACGTACCCGTTTGTATAATTCTTTTTTTAAGCACTACCTTTCAAATCATATCAACTGTGGGAAATCTTGTTCAGCAACAATAAAATGCTTTACAGGTGATCATGCAGTATCATTTCTCTGATGAAAAAGTGTATTAAAATTAAACCTCCCAATTAAACATTATTTCAGCTTGTGCATTTGCCATATTTGTTAGTTTGGTTTTGTATTTTTCTCCACAAAATTCTCAATATCTAGAATTGCTTCTGTATGTTTTTCAATTGCATCTGCCAGGTGGCACCATACAATCGATCATCAATATCCAGAATATAGATTCAGTGAGGATGACGAAATTAGTGTCCACAAAATATATTTATTTTCCAACTTTGTACCATGATATTGCATTTATTGTAGAGTGAAAATAACTCTGATTTGAGGCACTTTACAAGTTTGCTAAAGTTTAGTTTGATGTCTATGCGGCCGTATAATTATGTTGCAGTGTTATGTTGCCCTTGCAAAAGGCGGCCTCATCCCAGAGCATGTCCTCATTGCGCCTATTGGACACCACCAGTCAGTGGTGACCGCTCCAGATGATGTCATAGAGGAGATAGAACAGTATCCTTGGTGGCTGCTTGATACAGGTGTAACAATTCATCAAACTATCGATGCAACACAATAGTTGATGTGATGATGCAATACTGTCGATAATAAATTGAACTATCGATAGTTTTCATTGATAGTACATTGAACTATCGATAGTAACGATAGTTGGCAAAACAATTCAACATGGCTACTGGTGTCACTGTGATAACAGAACTAAACATGTTTTTCCAACTGTATTAGATAATGTTACTTATTTATTGACCTAACATCAACAAGCGTTGCTTAGAACAGCGTCATTCACAGATTCAGCCAACGTATCAACTACAGTTTGGGGCTGTTTTCCTGGCTAATTGCCTTTTCTTATTACTGTTGCGATAGTTACAAAACTATCACAATAGTTATACAGCTATTGCAATAGTATCGCAATAGTAAACTGTCCCAGATAGTCGCCCATACTGCTTTAGTCCGAGTTGCACATTCTGACGAGATGTTGTTTGAGAGATATGATGATGTTTACACAGTCAAATAAACAAACATTTTAAAACAGTATGTCATTAGACTAATTATACAGAAATGCATGAGCAAGAACTCAAAGGGAATCACTATGTTCAATCTTTCAAAAGGGTTTCTTTTAAATTACATTCTCTGTAGGTTTAAATCTATGTAACATTTGTTCAATCAGCAACAAAAGCTACAAACAACATAATGGTTTCAGTGTTGATTTTATGTTCTTAATGGTAATTAGATACAAGGCATCTCTGAAGAAGTGCTTCAAAAGTTGTAACCAAGAGGTGGTGTTCTTTGAGAGGAACTACAAAACTGCACATTTACAAGTTCAAGTAAGTTATTTACTTAGAAAGACATAGACTGGTAGAGTAGATGTTGTGCAGTTAAGTGTCAATGCTATGCAAGTCAAGGTGACGCAGGTTAACAATTTGTTAATCACTTTCTTAGAAAAAGCTATCCAAGTTGAATGTGTCTGAATGAGCTCACTTGATAGCATTTTAGATTTATGCAGGAAATATTCACATACATTTAATTAATACTGATCAATTGGCGATTGAATAGATTATTTATGTTGCCAGAATAAGGTTGCTCTCTTGGTTGGCTTCTTGGTCGAGTTGTCTCTCAACATCCACAAATGTCCCAAGCCTTGCCTGTCTAAAGCTTCAGCTAGTTTGGTTAAATAATCGGCATTGCCGATTGGACTCTGAAGATTATCTTTGTTTGTTAGGCTGTGCCCATACCATCCACCCAGAAGGATGAAGTCAAAGAGACATTTGTGGGTTTGGCTCTGTGCCAGAACATAGAGCTGGCAGAGATTCCGAAACACTCCGTTCTGAAGCAGGTGTGTATTCTTGAGCAACACTGCTGGCCAAAACATGTTACATTTTTTTTGGAGCATTTTCCATTTTATTTTATATTTCTGTATAGTATGTCACAGTATTAGGCTTGTGGCGTACAACGTTGTGTTGGCATCACAGTGAAATGTGCACATTAATGTTGCATTGTTCTACAGCGTGGTGTTATACCTAATTTCAGTACTACTGCTCAAAAGACTTAACTTTTCTAGTATTTAAGCATAACTTTTTCTTTTAGATCGTGCCATCTGGCGCTCCATACTTCTATGCCGAAACACCCAATGGAGAAAGACTATTATACAGAATCACCAAAGGCTTCCCACTACAATTTGGAAGGTAACAGAGAACAGAAAGACACGTAGGGCATATTCTTTTTGACGTCCGTGGAGCCACCAGAAGCGGAGAATGCGGAGTGGAACAAAAAGAATAGACTTGGGAGAGGGTAGCGCCTTGTTATCGACCATAAACAATATAGACGCAGAATGAGTAGCCGTGTCAATTGTTAGCAATTTTTTCTTCAGCGACGATATACATCATTGCGTTGTCACGTGTACAAAGCAAACAGAAAACTACACATTTAATTTAATATTTTGTACAAATGCCACTTATCAATCTTTGTGCTAAGCCATGTTTAAAGTCACGTGACTGGAAATTCTCCACTCGCGACATGCCCTGCAGGCATGTCGCAAGCGGTGTCCTTAGGTGATATTAATAGTCTCTTAGGGGATGTTTAATATGTTATATATATATGTTCCGTTGTAATGAATACTTTGATGTTGTTTCAGAGAGGCATTGGCAGATCAGACCTTGCTCAATATGCCTGACAAGGTGGACTGGAGAAACTGTAAGTCTAGCAAGTCAGAAGAAAGCGACATGGCCAACAAGTTCAGGAAGATGTTTGAGAAGTTTGATTTTAACTTGCTGTAATTGATGTATTTTATCAAAGGAACTTAAAATCTTTTCATTTTATAGAGCATGATTTACACATGTGAGAAAACAGTTGTACTGATATTTTATTCTAAAATAAACATTAATTCTTTATGAATGTATTAGTGTTATGGTGATATATTCTTAAAATGTGATTCGTATATGGTAGTGCAAGTTCCATATGCAAGATGATTGATAAGTACTGCTGCTGCTTCGTTTGACACAGTTTGACGTCAGTACGTTGATTGTCGCCTCTTGGCTTGAACATTGACCAGCTAATCGACGGCATAGGGCGTACATATAAATTGTTCCAAGCCAATCTATGCCCATCACTGAAATGACATGTCGACATGGTACTTGTCGCCAGCTAAACTGCTCTTCGTGTTCTTGTGTGCGTCATTACACCTTGTTTACTGTTGCTAGGCTACAACATGAACGACAACTGCAAGTTATACAGCTCTGTGTCAGAAGTTGCTTGTACGTTCAGTCGCCGAAGCCAAGCAGTTAGACCTTTAAATATCTTACTAACAGAGACTGGATATGTATGACACGGTTTTGGCCTTACTTAAGTCGGTTACTGTCATATTGACGGCCTTCATAGTACGGGACGGGACTCTCCAAACTCGAGCAGTTTTGTCCTTCGACACAGTGCACACAAACGCGCGATCCTGGGAAAAACACATGCGCACAAGCGCGTCCGTATGATCCCCGTAGGCCGCAATCCTGTTGCCCGTCTCGGCGTCCCATAGGAGCACTTTCCCCGCGCTCGACGACGCCAGTATAAGTCCGTCGCTGGAGATGCAGCCGCCATAGTGGTTATCTTCCAAGTCTCGGCGCCACGGATACTGCACCGTCATCTTCCCCGCGTGGCTCTCTGTGACATACAATGCATCGAATGTCTTATGCGCTTCATAGCAACATGCCAAGTATAATGAACGAGAACAAGAATAACGTATCATATTGGTACATCGGTGTTCTATTAGTTTCTCTTGTAGCATTAACAGTGATTATAATATATTATCAATTATAGTAGTAGATATGACAGGTGCCTCCGGAATTTAGGATAGACTTTATAGAGAACGAACTTCGTTATTTGCCCAGTGAAAATGTCTTTGGACGTATAATGTTTAACGAGTAAAAGAGATCTGAGGTAAATATTAGAGGGTTCGGAAATAGGTCAGCGGGTGTTCCAACGAACCTATTTGGATCTGGCATTCATTTGGCAAGTGTGTCGTCAGCATGGTGATTCTTAATTACCTATTCGAAATGGTATAAATGTTTTAGATGTACATGACATAGTTACCGACAATCAATCACATACGTCCCAAGTCAGTAACCCTGAAACATATGGCTATATTGTAAGACCATTGCCATAGGTATACCGACTAGAAACACCAACTACGAGACATTCCACAGATGCTGGTAGATTTCCACAAGAACGCCCGGCCTGTGCCCTCCAAGGTATACAGTACACGCACGCACGCACGCACGCACACACACACACACACATACGTACACACCTTTATTGGTGAGCGTCAGTTTGTTGAGACTGCGCTGCGTGAAGACATACAGTTGCCAGGGCTGCCGCACGCTGCCGCTGCCGACCGGGGAGAAACATATATCGTTCACCTGGTAGCTGTAGGAACCTTCCACCCACAACGTCGTCAGTGTCCGCGCGCAGCAGATCACCACCATCTTGTTGTCGTAGGTGTCAACATCCTGTAAAGGTCACACGGACAACTCTGTTACGCCATGCAAACAGGCGTATACGTTAGGACCGTGAAACCGAGAGGTGAATATCATGGATTTTATCGACGTAAATGTTCACCTGTAGTTTTACAGCTGTAAATAAAATACCCATCACATGAACGCCTGACATATAGCTGACCCAATGCCCCCAAAGAAAAAACCGCCACGGTTCATTAAAGTGCATTTGTGCAATCAAGTTGACTGCTCCGTTGTTTTCTACGACGGCTGTGTCAACACTTTCGCAATGTTGGCCTGTGTGGCAAATAAACAGAACTCTGAATTCGGAAAAATTACATGGTTTTAGGGATGTAAGAGCGAGGATGGTGTCGAGAACATATTTCACAAATGTTTCGTTGATTTTATAAGCTTAACATAAACATTTATCTAACATTCTTCAGGATAGTTCGTTTTTAAATCAGAGAACTGTCATGTTGCATATCCAAGGTGTGTTTAATTTACCTGGTAGAGACTTTCGTCAACATATCACGTCGACTTGTGGAAGCCTCTACCAGGTAAATTAAATACACCTTGGATATGTAAAATGGAAGTTTTCTGATTTACCCAATATCTATGCAGCAATGTAAACACAATAGGTACTTGGTTAGAAGAAAGCTCTACTCCGTTTCAGTTGCCGTTCCAATAGCTATAACCATGAACAACCAATCTACATACGCCACACGAACCTTCGGGTGTCCGAAACCGACGACGATCTTGGTACTATCAGGCGTATACGCGATCGCCCTGATGCCGTGGCTCGGTTCCTCGTCCGTGTCACACACACTCAGTCGGTGATACGATGATATTCGTTGTGCAGAGACCGCTACCAGCTGTCGCATGGTCTTCAGCGCCAGATGGTTAAACTCGTAACATTGACCATTCGGACGTCGAGCATACGCAAGAAGCGCGTCCAAGTCCCATGTCTGGAGATAGCACAACACACATGACAATGGTTTGCTATATGCCGTCAACATCACAACTGAAGAGCGACACCGCCAAACAGACACAACATCCCTAGCCACACAGATAGAGACGAATATGGAGGTACATGCTAGGGCATTTCTGTGGAATGTCCCCTGAACATCGCCCAGAACGTCCTTACGCTGGATAGTGGCCGGAAGAAGGAGACGGGGTCGCCCCAGGGAAACACGGAGAAACCCCGTGGAAAAGGAGAAGCAAACACTTGGGACACCATCGCCAGACGGACCGCAGACTGAAGGCAGTGGCCTTTTCTTGCGGAAGCCTTTGCGTACCACCGAGTGTGCCGAGAGGACTGAGTAAGAGTGTGCCAACATAGTAAACACGTTAATACAGATACTTGCTGTGTTTTAATAATCGCATGCCGAAACTCATCAACTACACAAACAAAGGATCATGGGTTACCCAGAAATATTGAGAAAAGGAAATGTTCAGATTTATCGTACGAACTAACTGACAGTTACTTATTGTGGGAATGTACACTTAATTGTATTGGACGCATCATGGGAGTTGCCCCTACCTTCAGAGTTCCTCGGACGCTGAGCGCCTTGGTGCGAAATAGCGTGATTTGCGTCATGAGGAAACAGCATCCGGTAACAAAGAACTTCCGGTCAGGTGACACAGCCATTGCAGCAATTGGATTGGGTAAATTGCACTGCAGATGAGAAAGATTAAATATTCTTAGAAAAACAAAACAAAAAACAAGTGAGCACAGTAACTAGGCACGGCACGCAAATAACATAACTAATTTGGTGATACTAGAAAGTGTGTCATATGGACAACATTATCAATAGGCCATGCACACAATAGTTTGCCAATAAATGTTAAGGCATTATCGTTTCCTATTATTGCATGTACTTCCATTCTAGATATCTGACCAGTAGTCTGCGGTTCGATTTTCGTATCGATGGCAGCCAATCGAATATGGCGCTTTTTAGCAGCGTCAACGGGCAGACAACGTCTGACAGGCAGAGGACGTGGGACCGCGTGACATACCTGGAGCGTTGTTACTCGCTTGGCCCGCACTCCTGACGTCGCGAACTTAAGTCGATAGACGTGAACACGACCGTTGTCACAGGCCGCCAGGACGTAGAGCTTCTTGTCGGCGCCGCGTCCCGCCGTGCCGCGCACGCACTTGAAGGTCGTGACGGGGTTGTTGCACGGCATGTCGAGGACCAGGCGGCCCGTATGCAAGTTCCACAACATAACCTGCAGGCGTAACGGGATGTTTTGTCAGCCGGAATTATTGATTTTACTTAAAGTGGATAGGATATGTGTTGTACTCTGAAGGTGATATTGTTGTTAACATGAACTTTATGTTTAATTATTAATACAAAACGGCTTCGTGCTGGTGAATGTCAATGAACGCGTAATTATGTTATTTTGTTGTTAATGGTGTAGCAGTATCTATGTATTCCCTATCAACTGGAATATTGATTAGAGTGTGAGCGTGCGTGCGTGCGTGCGTGCGTGTGTTATTTTTAATAATGGAGGACGATATTGTACATAATAGTGCCAATTAATTATTTTTGTGACTAAAATAAACATAACATATTTTGTATATGTATTCATATTGCTGTATGTAATAATACCAATGGCTTGTGTGATTAATTACTAGTATTACTGAACATGAATATCAAATGCTGCATATTTTGTGGAAAAAAAATATATAATTTCACAGCGAATTTTTTTTTACAAATATAAATTCGCCACCCCTTATCCCGACTCTTACTTTTCCATCGAGGGACGACGTTAATACGTAGGAGTATGTGACGTAGCACTGTGTGACGACATCCGTGTGCCCGGTGAACACGGAGACGGCCGGCTCGGCTCCCGATGGCAGCTCGTACGAGTAGCCCAGTAGGGCAGCTCGACCATCGCCAGTCCGTACTCCCGTGCCTGCCTGACTGACGACGAACATCTCGTCCTTGATCTCGTCCATCTGCTGCATGCCGCTAGAGACGCCGGCGCTCACCCGCAGACACTCGCTCGGGTTCGGCAGCGTCCGCTTGATCTCCTCCTGGTGGCTTGATGGCATCGTTTTCCGCTTGGACGAGTGGCGGCGCTCTGGACAACCATAATTATATAGTTATTAAATAATTTCCCACTGTTATGATGTGTGTTACTAGTGGGTAACAAACGGTCGAAAGAGTTGGCTAGCTTATTAATTCATAGTGAACTGGAAGTGAAAGAAGTTTCCCGTGCTTCTGTTATGCAGGTGCGCAGGAATTTTATGTCCGTAAGGAATTTTTAGGGGCCTACTAATAAGTGTGTAAAAATAGAAGACATGTCCTACATTTTCGACCAGTCTGATAGCTATTTCTTAAATTACGTATTGATTAATAGGTACTAAAGAGCGTATATATTGTATTTACGTTCTTTGATAATAATACTTTTGATGATAATACCTTTGATAATAATACCTTTGATGATAATACCTTTGATGATAATACCTTCGATAATAATACCTTTGATGATACTACCTTTGATGATAATACCTTTGATAATAATACCTTTGATGATACTACCTTTGATGATACTACCGCGAGATCACCGTTCATTGTTCACCAGCTTGACAATCGTTTGTGAATTCGTATGATGCGAATCTTCTTGGAAATGGTTATGCGTACATTGGATTAGGATCTAATTCCTCTTTAAACGCGTGACGATGTGATTTACAACATAAACAACTATACATCGGTCGTCATCGAAGGCAGACGATAATCTTACCGAAAAGTGGTCTGCTTAATGCGTATCTATATTAGATAGCTTTTATCATAAAATCACATACCTACAAACTATCTCTACTCACTGATATATTTACCACCCAAATGTGTATAATAAGCCATCATTGTTTAAATATAATTTGATTGTTATCTGTTTATGAATATCAAGATTCACGAGCGATTTCAGACAATTGCCAACACCTGTGGACGAAGTTTACCCGTGGTCAGGCGTTCACGAGATCACGTGATGGGCATATCATTAACACAAAAAATACGTTCCGTCCGCATGCAATGTAATAATAATTAACTTCTATGGCGCCTATATCCTCAAGAACATGAACTTCCCGAAATATTCCAATGAAACAGATAACGGCAAAAAAAGTATATTTAAAAAAATGTGGTTTATGAAACACGTGTGTGGAGTCAAGACGTTGAAAATATATATATTCTATACTACATAGCATTATTCTATGATACGAACGATCAGACGTCGTATCTTCACTCTAGCTTAGATAAATGTGATTCGGATTTGTAATCGAAACAACGGAACGTCTGCTACAATAGCTCGTTGTACAGTCACTTACCCCCGTCTCGCTGTCGCAACTTCGCTTCGAGGTGGTCGGCGCAGTGGGCAGCCACGCTGCGAGGCTGGTCAGTCAATACACTGACCGTCAGCTCATTAAGGAGCTGTATTAATTCGGGCGTCAAGTCCGAGCTCTGGGTCATCTTAACCTTTGCTGACCGGCGTGACGAATCACCTTGGGCAACTGCAACATTTACACGTAAGACGCGTTAGCATTAAGTATGTCATTAAACATTCGTCTGGAAACCAACGCCAGACAACAACGTATATTGCTGTAACCAATCTGGTTGTAACTAACTTCTATTTCTGATCTGCTGTTATTCATTCGTCACAACGTTGTGGTAATCTACGAACATTACTGGGAACAACATTGAACGCGTGTACCACTGTTACAAAGTATTTCTCCGGCACACACGTCGATACTTCATCGGTTAGTTCTTAATTATGTCATCCCGTCATGTCTGATACATTAATCGAACTACAACATGTGTAGCGTAACATTTTACCTTGTTTACGTCACATATGCTTGTGACAAAGTTTTCAGTTCAGACATCACGCAAGCGCGCTACAAAACACTCCACACAGTACTTACGCTTACAATGTCTGGACATGAATGAGAATTATTGAATATGCATATAGGCTTGGGTCTCGACGGAATATGCTCGACGCAATAGATGCAAAGGGTGAAACGTTGGTTATTGTTACTAGGACGGTGGGGTTGCCAGGTAGCCGCGTACGGCGACAGAGAGTATTGTTATGTCGTAACAAATGCTAATATCGTATTTCTCGGCACTGTTTTGCGTCGGTCGCCAAGCAAAACAGCTCGCAACTACATCAATGCGCGGAGAGCAAACATTGGACTTTTATTTGATGACCGGTAACCTTTTTCATTTTATGGATCCAGCTACTTGGGGCAAACTATGCGACCTTCTAGAATAATCTTGCAAACCAGAGCGGATGATGAAATTATATTTTTGTTTCTATATCGGTATTGATAATGATTATCATAATATCTTGTAGACATGCGTGCATGTGCCTACACGCAGACATGAAGAAATACATACATAACCATACGCATGCACACACAATACACGCACGCACGCACGCACGCACGCACGCACGCGCATGCGTGTATACACACGCACGCAAACACACGCACGCACGAAGATAACAAACACACACGCACACGCACGCACACACATCAGTAAACATTCCTTTCTAACGTCGTGGTCATCAGGTTAGGAAAAGTCATTGTCTTCGTAAACGTCAGTCTGCAGAACTGATGACGTCGTAGTGATAATAATAAACAGTAGCTATAAATAATCCCCCCTTACACGACATCGTATGGTGAATAATAACGTGGATGTGGCGAAACATGCGTGCAAAGTCCGTCTGTCTCTCAAAGGGTCAGGAGTTCAACCCTCTGATTCGGTTTCACAACGCAGAATGTTCGTTATGTCCCGGACAATTATAAAGAAGGCAGCCATTGTTTGCCAACCTGGTTGACATTGACGATATTGGGAATTTCTCCTGGTCTCATGGTTTACATGATACAAGTCAAAAATGAATTGAATAACGCTACTTACGGAGTCAATCAATATTGGAATTTAAGTTTATATCTGGAAACATACGCAATGATCTCGATAACATTCATGGCGTTGGTCTAAATATGACTTCACGATAATCACATTAGATAGGCATATAGGTTGTTTTAATACGGGAATTGTGTCCAAGCCGGGATCCCCTGCTACCTCGCGACAACTCCATCGTGTTTGCGGTGTTTATTTATTATATTTGATTTCATTTTAATGCAATAATACCCAATTTGTGGAAACCTCAAACGTCTAAATGTAACGCCGACATTAGTTCTTTGGTCTCATTTGGATTGGTGTTAGTCAGTAACGTTGTTCAGCGTTGTCTTTGCTAAATTAAACTTTTACAAGTTATGTAATTTAGTTTGTACTTCCAATAGCTTATATTTGACCTTCTTTGCGACACGTGTAGCTTTGTAATATGTTAGTACAGGCCTGCAGTAGAGAAGACAACATGAAATCCATTGTCTCATCAATATTACAAAAATGTAAAACATTCTGAGTGAAAACGAAAAGGAGGATGGGGAAGTTAGAGAAGAGATCGGAATGAAGATGCACCTGAGGATAAAAGTAGTGGGGAGGATGAAGGTAGTGGGGAGGATGAAGGTAGTGGGGAGGATGAAGGTAGTGGGGAGGATGAAGGTAGTGGGGAGCAGACTGCCATGGGCAGGACACATACAGAGAATAGGTGAGGACAGATTGACAAAGAGAGAACGGAAAACAGACGACGGTGACAGAAAAGGAAGACCGAAATTTAAATGGAGGGATAGTGTTAAGAGATATCTCGAAATGGCATAGGTGAAAGGCAGAAGATCTCGGTGGATGGAGATGACTCGTCGAGAGGGCGTAACATATTAAATGGTGTGGCCTCCACCCAGCAAGGGACGACGAAGGACGACGAAGAAGAAGTTAATACTATAGTGAGACGTTCATGTTGTGTCGTTACTCAAATTAGTCATGACACCATCAACATTCTTTCATAGAAGACGATATGTAAATAAATCATATGTATGCAAAATCAATAGTCGAACCTACCCAATTTATAAATGTGAAGCCACTTCATATTAACTACCGTGGTCCGACCTTTTTCTACAAATTTAGACCCGCGTCTTTAGAAAGGTATATACACCATTTCACGGAGGTTATCGACGTTACTTGGCGGTTTCAGATGTGTCGACAACTCTTCTTCTACCGGCTTTAACATGATTATAAGATAACTCTCTCCGGTGTCTTCCCGCCAGTACAAATTCGTCGTTATATCAGAAGAACAAGGAAATAAGCAGCTTGGTGACGTCATCTATGATGACAATTACGGGAAGATGCGTGTGTTTTGATTGACGTCACAAATAAACAATGGATGGTCATGTGACAAAACTCCATACAAGTGACGACACTCAGTAATAGAATTACATCATTAATCATTCCCTATAGACAGACTATATACTAGCGGGTGTTCTATTTATGCATGTGCACTCAGCATATCACCACTGCCACAACTTGATTATGAATTCAAAACAAACAGTTGCGCAATGGTATAAAGAAATGGTTGGCAGAGCAACGCGATTGTTGTTTACGACTCGATAAAGAGACCTGATGGACAGCATATTTAACCCGTTTAGTTTAGAAGCATTCTTGACGACTGATTCAATTTGATTAATTTCATCTTGGCTGGCGCGACCAAACCAGACAGTAATAGAAAATGACAAGACACTTTCAATAACTGCGCGGTAGAAACGTGTTAACATTGCTTGAGATAAGCCGAATCGTGTGAGGTGTCTAAGGAAGTACATGCGTTGTTATGCTTTTTAATGATGTCGATCGAGTTATTACTCTAGGAAAGATCTTTTGAAATAGTCGAACCCAAAAATTTTACCGAGTCGGCTTGTAAGACTTCAGCACCGTCAATGAAAAGTGGGTGGATGGGTGTTTTCCTTTTGCGAAAATCAATGATCATTTCCTTAGTTTTGGATATGTTTAGTACCAGGTTGTTGTTCTTACACCAGCCAACCAGTCTTTGAACTTTCTCTGTATACACAGACTCATTAGCATTGTTGAATCCGAGAACTTAACCACGCGAACATATTGGTTACCAGATACACAGTCGTTTGTAAAGAGAGTGAAAAGGAAAGGAGAAAGAACGCAGCCTTGTGGGGCACCAGTGCTAAGAATAACAGGTTTGGAGAGAGAGTTGTTGACCTTGACAGATTGAGGCCTGTGAAGAAGAAAGTTGAGAGTCCAGTGACAGATGGCAGGATGCACATTCAGAGATACAAGTTTATCAAACAACTTCACAGGAATTATGGTGCTAATGGCCGAGCAAAAGTCCACGAAAAAGAATCCTCGCATAAGTACTCGGTTGTTCCAGGTGCTTCATAACACTGTGTAAACCAAAAGGCAACTGCATCGTCCGCAGATCTGTTAGTTTGATAAGCAAACTGGTGAGGATCCAATATGTGCCAGAAAAAATAAATAAAACCAATTCGCTTATGGGGATAATTCGCCGAACTTTCGATCACATGGATGAGCAGTGTTTTTTGTAAAATTTTTAAGTCTCTTATCCGCCCACATATCGAATATGCTATTCAAATATGGTCTCCACCCCTAAAGTATTAAACATAACTGGTCATGTGTAATACATTTAATATATTATGGCTATGTGCGTGCGGGATAAGACATGGGGACCGTCTTGCACCATATACATGGGGACCGTCTTGCCCCAAATGCACTATGAGATCTTAACATGATGTATACAAAACACAGCATACCATTGCCCATTTTGTATTGTTTGACCTGTAAAGTGATTAATACTATTATTATGTCACCAATTAAGTTCATGATTCACATTGTTTCATAGTGAGTTGCACCATTTTACTATTGCCAAAATATTAGATCAATGCATGTAACTGTGCATATAAAAGTTAAAAAAAACACTGATTTAATTACGTCTGTCTCGTGTGACTCAGCTTTCGGGGTGGGTATCCGGTAGATGTCAGCTTTCGGGGTGGGTATCCGATAGATGTCAGCTTTCGGGTTGGGTATCCGATATATGTCACCATTCGCGGTGGGTATCCGATAGATGTTACCTTTCGGGTGGGTATCCGATAGATGTTAGCTTTCGGGGTTGGTATCCGATCGATGTTAGCTTTAGAGGTGGGTATCCGATAGATGTTACCTTTCGGGGTGGGTATCAGATAGATGTTAGCTTTCGAGTTGGGTATCCGATGGATGTTAGCTTTCGAGTTGGGTATCCGATGGATGTTAGCTTTCGGGTGGGTATCAGATGGATGTTAGCTTTCAGGGTGGGTATCCGATAGATGTTAGCTTTCGAGGTGGGTATCCGATAGATGTTAACTTTCGGGTGGGTATCCGATAGATGTTAGCTTTCGGGGTGGGTATCCGATAGATGCTAGCTTTCGGGTGGGTATCCGATAGATGCTAGCTTTCGGGGTGGGTATCCGATGGATGTTAGCTTCATTTTGCACCAGATTTGGGGAGGTTCGGAGTTTTATATTTTGCGTATGTACTGGGGGGCGTCTTACCTCCAGGTGCCGTTTTGCCCCAAGTTAACCTATATAGAGATGAATAATAAATGAACATATCGGCAAACTATTACTGAAATTACTCCTTGTGGGTAAAATTTGGCTTTTGATAACAGTGTTACTAATTTTGCTGCTGACGTAGCTGTTGCTACATCAGATATTTATAAATTTTGCACGGGACCCCGAGAACTGTTTTTGCACGGGACCCCCCGAACTGCTTTTGTCTTTCCATAGAGATAAGTAACAAATGAACATTTTGGCCAAGTTTTACTGAAGTGGTGCTACTCCTCGGGGGTCAAATGTTGAATATTGTCACAATTTTGCTAAATGAAATACCTAAGACATTTTAATTGATCATTTCTTTTATGTGCGTAATATAATATGAACATATCAAGTAGCAATATTCAGTATTTTGCTAATTTTGCAGGTGACGTACCTATTACTATGTCATATATTTTAAAAATGTGTACGGCACCCCCAACTTTTTTGGTCTTTGGGGATCTAATCATTTCAAATAACCTTTAAAATTTAAAGTTTAATTAGTTTTATTTCAGGATAATTAGACACCTTAACGTAAATCGCACTATCATGCGGACGATAGTTAATCTGTAGACACCTTTCTGTTTAAATTATACGCTGCCATAGTCGCACAGTTGTTGTGCCTGCATAGAATTATGTCGTGTTTCATACATGAACACTGGGACATTGTCTCTATAAATCAGTCTTAAGTGCTGTTCCCGGTGTATGAATTCCGTGTGGTCATGCTGTATTGCGTCTTGTTTGCGTCAAGATGCGATGTCCTTTTCTAAACGAATATTTAACAAGATTTAACGAGATTGCAATCCAAAACTACAAGTTCCAGATGGTAAATGGACGACCAAGCCATTGGGTTATCGAGAGTCCAACAATGTTATCATACATGTATAGCCCGCCCTTGTCAGATATATGTTAAACATAGTCACACTACTAGCATTAACACAATCATTTGACAATTTGTTCTATTCATTTACCATCCTCCGTGAGAATGAGTACTTTCTCATGTCCAACCTACACTGTTCCTTAACTAATGCTGCTTGGTGTCCTCTGGTTCTACTGCCTTCTTTATGTTTGAATAATATAGGTATCTAAATTATGGGATCATTTGAGTTGCTCTTCGTTGTATTCTGTCTATGTCCTTCTTACGATATGGCCTTCATGCTTGCTTGTATATGTTGCCTAACTAACGCTTTGTACAGGTGTACAATTAAACAGAGATGGGGTCAATTCCATTTAATCAATTTATATTAAAATTCCTTTCAATTAAATTTTATCAATTCCAATTAAATAATTTTTTTACATTTTTTCACTTCTAATTCCAGCTCAAATCTTTCAATTCCAATTCAATTCCAATTCCTATACTTTTTGTGTAATAGTAATAGAGGAACTTTTTCAAAAGTAATACAAATAGATCCTAAAGCAATAGATAATAGTCTATTATTTGTCTACTACATCTATTGCTGCAACTTATAAAATATCAGGTTTGTTGCATGTTAGGAATTGTAAATAGTGTACAGACAATGGCTGAGCCGTTATTCAAGCAACATGAATAGAGCAGTAGGCTGATAATTTTGTGGTTTCAGAAATACCTGCTCAATGAAGCAATGCAGGAGTAGCAAGTCAGTTACTAATTGTTGAGATGACCCATTTGGGTGGCTGTGGCTTCACAAGTCCCTAGCAGACATAAAGGGCATGATTTCAGTTAAGTGCAGGCAAAAATCAAATGTTACCTTGGAGCAGGAGCTGCAACTTGTATTTAATTCAAAGTAAGCTCATCACACCACACCGGTTTGATTTGCGCAGAACTTCCGAGTTCTTTTTTTTAAATTGCCAATTACCTCATAGTGACATTGCCATGCAGACCTTTTATCATATTTGGAAACAATTAATGTTCTCACCTCAGATCTTGAAATGGTGTACAAATGTATGTTTAGCTGTTTAGGGTTGGATTTAGGACCACATTGGAAATAAAACCAGATCGCACCAGCGCAAGAAAATGAGGTTCAAATAATTTTCTTTCAATTCTAATTCAACTTGCTAAAAATCTTTCAATTTAAATTCCGCTTGGTGAAAATCTTTAAATTAAAATTCCGCTTGGTGAAAATCTTTAAATTAAAATTCAGGAATTGAATTGGATAATTCTAATTCCTTTTTGAATTCACCCCAGCCCTGCAATTAACTGTGTCTTCTTGTATGTGATAGTTCCCCTAATTAGCCCTATAATGTTATTACCTTTTGAAGCAGCAATCCCACATTGCTCTAAAACGTTCATGTCAGCAGTAAATGTTACTCCCAGGCATCCCCAGTTTTATGTTCTTTGTTCAAGCATGGCCTATGTGTATGCATTGAAATGTCAACAGCCTATAGGCGTGTGGCCAACATAGATATACATGCGTCGTTAATTAATCTATATTCAAGATCGAAATCTCATTTAGATCATTTGGTTTATTTATTTATCACGTGTCGTCATCGACAATGCATAGAACAAGCATTTGGTGTATTGAAAAAATAATAAACAACCTGACGTATATATAACTAAAATCCAAATTGTCTGCACCAATGATTGTATAGCTCAATATTCTAAAATATAACTTACCTTGCACTGCATCGGATTAACCGGTGTTTGCGTATTCGTTGGCACTGCCTGTCCACTGTCCGGCCTCGCGATTTTTGCCGGATTATGACCAGTTCTCGGTCCTACGTGTTTGTATCTGCAAAGTCCCTGTATCCGTAGGTCTTTGGTCAATGCTGCAGAACGATCTAACCAATTGCACGGATAGCACTACATAGTACTAAATTAAGATAAACATAAGTGCACTATAAACTGGCAACTCCACTGACCACGAGGCGAACACAGTATTACTTGTGTGCACACTGGCAGTCTTGCTAGCAAATTGGCGATTTGGGCCTACCGCGCAGCAGAGCGTGTCCGTCCGTAAGAAAGAATAATCACTGGATTGTTGATTCAACGGCGTCGCAGCCTTGGCGTGCAGCCGGTGCCCAGCAAACGGCTTACGTATTTAGCGAGTGGCAACTCCACGGACCACGAGGCGAACACAATATTACTTGTATGCACACTGGCCGTCTTACCAGCAAATTGGCGATTTGGGCCTACCGTGCAGCAGAGCGTGTCCGTCCGTAATAAAGGATAATCACTGGATTGTTGATTCAACGGCGTCGCAGCCTTGGCGTGCTGCCGGTGCCCAGCAAACAGCTTACGTATTGAGTGAGTGAGTGTGTGTATATATAGATACCCGTACTCGTTCACGCTTAAACATGCCCAAGCCAGCCGTGACAGCTTAATGCGGGTCAACTGGACGACCACAATTTAAACAACAGTGGAATTAAATAATTGACACGATTAATTGATTATGTTAATGACCAACATCGCCATGCCATGGTGCTTAAAATCTAACTATTGTGGAAACAACACGTAGAGGAGGGTTCTTAAGACACAAGCTTAGTATATTTAAACCTCGGTGTTTTCAGTGAGCATGCTATTCTCACACCCCCTCTCAGCTGCTGACATGACAGGCTGCTGGTGACGGTAGACTTGAGGTAGGTGAACTCCTGCACCACCTCCAGAGTGTGGCCATCAATGCTGATGTAGGAGAGGGGAGTGGGAGAGACAAGAGCAAAGGAGTGGGAAGTGGGGGAGACAGGAGGGAAGGAGACAGGAGGGAAGGGGTCAGGACAGAATGTGATGGAGGGGGTCGAAAGGAAGAGTTATTCTGCAGCAGTGATAGAGGGGGTGAGGAAGAGAGCGAGGGTGTTTGTGGGGGATTCGATAGTTAGGAAGACCGACAGAGTCTTAAACAAGGGAGATGATGTAGTGGTCTGCTTGCCTGGAGCCAAAATAGAGGCGATAACTGAGAGGGTAAAAAACATCGTAGGCTCGGGTAAGGGTGGATCTGTTTTAGTACACGTAGGGACAAATAACGTACAACTGCCATAGTTAGGAAATATAGGCAGTTGGTCAGAACATTAAAACAGACGCGGGTTGAGCAGGTAATACTGTAAGGGTTTTTACCTGTAATGGGCAGGAGGGGTCACAAATATCGAAATTGTCGGGGGATGGCAATTAACATGTTAGTCCAGAAGCTATGTAGGGAAGAGGAAGTTGGATTTGTGGATTTATGGGGAAGTTTTATTGGGAGGGCTGATATGTACATGAAGGATGAGCTTCACTTAAGTGGAAAGGGGGCGGCAGTATTCGCGGACAAACTTTCATCAGCAGTAGATAGTGACTTGGGTACAATGATAAATATTTTTGGAAGTAAACATTCTTTAATCTAGAAGTGCAGGGGGGTTACCTAGAGGTGTCTCAAGCAGAACAAGAGGCCACTAGCACAGATAAACCAATATCAAATCATCCGAAAAACATCTCTGAAAAAGGTTATAGATGCGTATGTTTAAATGCAAGGAGCATAGTAAATAAGAAAAACGAATTAAACATTATGGTAGAAGATATTGACCCTCACATAATTGGTATAACTGAATTACCAGTTGCTGATGCTAAATTTCAGGGGGCTAAATCTGACTATTTAGGTCCGTTAGTTGTAACTCAGAATTGGTAGCTAAGAAAATAAAGGCAGTGAAGGATAACAAATCACCGGGAGTGGATGGGATTCCTCCAAAATTAGTAATGGAAACAGTAGAACAAATCAGTATACCACTTGCAAGAGTATTCAACTTGTCATTAAAAGAGGGAGTTGTTCCGTTTGAATGGAAAGAAGCAAACATCATACCATTATTTAAAAAGGGTTCGAGAAATAAGTCAGAGAATTACAGACCAGTGAGTTTAACGTCAGTGATTTGTAAATTATTAGAAAGGTTAATTAAAGACCATATGGTGGACTTCCTCGTTAAGCATAAATTATTAAATTCATCTCAACATGGATTCCTTAAAGCGAGGTCATGCTTAACAAATATGTTATGTTTTTTTGGAAGAAATCACTAAGTGGATTGACGTGGGATCGCCAATAGATATTATCTACTTAGATTTTCAGAAAGCTTTTGACAAAGTGCCACATCAAAGATTACTACTTAAATTAAAAGCCCATGGTATCGGGGATAGCATAACTGACTGGATAGAACAATGGCTGACTGATAGAAGACAACGAGTTGTAGTAGATGGAGAAGTTTCAAATTGGAAATCGGTTTTGAGTGGGGTACCTCAAGGATCAGTATTAGGAACTATATTATTCTTAATTTATATAAATGACTTGGACGACAGTATGACAAGTAACGTACTGAAATTTGCGGATGACACAAAACTGTTTAGAAAGGTTAATACTGATGGTGATAAACAACATTTACAAAACGATCTAGACAGATTAGTGAAATGGTCTGAGAAATGGCAGATGCTGTTCAATTTTGGGAAATGTAAATGCCTACATACAGGACATGGGAACTTGAATGTAAACTATAAAATGGGAGATACTGTTCTGGGTACTACTGTAAAAGAAAAGGACTTAGGAGTTACAATAAGCGCTGATATGAAAGTTTCAGAGCAGTGTGGTATTGCAGCTTCAAAGGGTACTAAAAATTCTTGGATTGATTAGAAGAAACATAACATACAAGGGAAAAAAGTTAATTATACCTCTTTATAAAGCAATAGTTAGACCTCATTTAGAATACTGTATACAAGCATGGAGACCATATCGTAAGAAGGATATAGATACGCTTGAACGCATACAAAGGAGAGCAACTAAAATGATTCCAGAACTGAGAGACCTTAGTTATGAAGAACGCCTGAAAGAATGTGGTTTAACAACTCTAGAGACAAGGAGGTTAAGAGGAGATCAGATTGAAGTTTTTAAGATATTGAATGGGTATGAAAATATTGATAGAAATATGTTTTTCTCACTCAAGAAGGATAGCAGAACTAGAGGACATGAGGTAAAATTAGTAAAGGATCAATGTAGATTGGACATCAGGAAGCACTCTTTCTCACAGAGGACAATAAATGAATGGAACAAATTGTCTACAGATTGTGTAACTGCTAGCAGCGTGAATATGTTTAAAAACAAGGCTGATCTTGTTAAATGTCTGCACTTGTTGCCCACGACATTGGTCTTTTTCAGACTGAGCCAGGCAAAAGTATGTGCAAGCTTGTGTATGATGGTCTATGAACCGCTAGAGGCCCTCTTCAGTGTGTGGTATCAGTGTTGCGTCACCATCGAAGAGTATCTCCCTAATCAGCTGTCGTGCCTTGGTTTTTCGCACGCATACGGTTCAGGTTGAACAGCTTCCCAGCAGTTCTTGTATGTAAGCAGTCTACTAAGCACACACCTTCTGAAGATTAGCTGAATGCGTAGGAAAGCAGCAGGGAAAAGAATATCCCAAATAAGGTTGATAGCTTGGTGCAAGGACGCAACCCTGTTTCACGCCTCTGCACCCATCGTAGTGCGCTGTGCCATGTCTTCTTGGAATGCGATATCATACTCAGCAGCTTTGGTTGACATCCAATCTTCTCGAGGTGTGTAGGGAGTCCTTTTCTGTTGGCCAAGTCATTTGTCAGATCGACAAAGGCGATGTATGGTGGTTTCCTCTGTTCCCTACATTTTTCTTGCAACTGTCGAAGCAACAATAACATGTCTATGGTGGATCGTCCTGCTCTGAAGCCTCATTGTGATTCTGGGCAGACACCCGTAGCCAATCTCTGCAGTCTGACGAGTACAGCACGAGCAAAGGTTTTCCCTACTATACTCAATAGGGAGATTCTTCAGTAGTTGTTGAAATCACTACAATCTCCCTTATTCGTGTAAAAGGTGACAATTGTGGCTTCACGCACGTCTCGAGACACTGAACCTTCTTCCCAACACAGACAGATGAGCCTATAAAGATGATGCCGAAGAGCAGGGATCCCACACTTGACTACTTCAGGTAATATGCCATCATTACCAGGTGGTTTGCTTTGCCTTGTTTAAGTCAATTGCCCTACTGAGCTCTTCCAATGTAGGTTGGTCATCAAACTCTTCCATGTCTGGTAGTCTCTCGGTACCTCTGAGGGCTGTATCTGTGACAACATTTTCTCTGGAGTAAAGGTCGCTCAACAGTGCTCGGCCAATCTCTCCATTCGTTTGTTGCAGTCTATGATGATCTCGCATGTCAGATATATGAAATGCGCCGTTTTCTTTGCATCTGTCCGAACTGCTTTCTTTTTTTCATCATAAACGTCTCGTACCTTTCCGGTGTCTGAAAATAGTTGAATGAACGTTTTAACCAGTAATCGATGGCGCAGAGTGGGGCAGTTCGCTGTGTCGTGCCCTTTGCTGATCTAAGAGCAGACAAGGTTTCTCTGTGCGACCTTTCTTGTAGTTGATATAAGCTACGAAATATTGAACTGAACGTCCAACGGACAAATACTCACTTGGCACTAAGAGCGTATATCACCAAACCGCCATTCGAAAGCTAATATAATAAAATCATAAGCTCGCTTATCTAACGAGCGAAGTTACAATTAACGATTATTTTCGATGTGAATAACTTATTGATTTGTATCAAGAATTTAATACGCTATTATGGAATTAAACTGTCCTTACATTGAATTACTTATTCCAAATTCAGCTTGTGGCCAATACACACAACAAGTAACTATCGGTAACAGCAATATGGATTAAGTCTAAAGTGACGGTATCAATCAAGATGCAGGCAAACTAAAACAGAATGCTTATACACTATTTATTAACCCAGTACGCCAATAACAGAGGCTCACATATATATATATATATATATATATATATATATATATATATATATATATATATATATATATATATATATATATATATATATATATATATATATATATATATATATATATATATATATATATATATATATATATAAACACACACACACACACACACACACACACACACACACACACACACACACACACACACACACACACACACACACACACACACACACACACATGTCCCATGTCAAAATTAATAATGGAATTCATCAATTCGTCACCAGAACCATAACATTGAGTAGTAGATGGATAGGATAGATTAACCGTTCCTGTCATCAGAATTCGGCTGTGTACGGGAACGAACGACCTGAGCGTGCTGGCACCATTACAATACATGCCACGGATACACCGATTGTAGAAAATGTCACCGTTTGTCAAACAGACCAATTACAATTAAGCTGTAGACGCAGCATCTAAATCTGATTCCTAACAGTCATTTATGTTCAGTAGGCTGCTCAACCAGCTTTCACTTTCCTCGTTTCTCCGCGCATATGTGGAAAAAGCTATTATTTCACATAATTCCAACAGTGTCAATAGCCGGACACTAATTTATATAGTTATGTGAACTGAGGCAACACAGACTTAACGAAACGGTCCAGGCTTCGAATGGTAGACAAATGACTCATACCGCGGACTTTTCGGTTAAATTTTTTACGACGGTCTAACAATATGCTATAGCGCCCCACAAATGGACGAACGTGGTTGAAAAGACGAATTTTTAATCATATTCAGACTTGGGGTCAGTTACATTATATCATTTCCAATTCCACACCAATTACAAATTCCAATTACACCTAAAAATACAAATTCCAAATATCAATTCCACGAAATAGTATTAGGCCTATGTGAATAGAACAACCATAAACATACTCACCGCCAAACTCATATTTTATAAGCAGCTTTATTTAATTTCTGCATATTATTCAGGTAGGCAGGCAAGCAGGCAGGCAGGGTCACAAACTATTTTATTATATACATTTATAGCAAACCAATTTATTTACGTTTTCACCAATTCCATTTCAATATACCTTTAGAGAAAAAACACCAATTCCAATGTAACTAACCCCAAATCTGATCATGTTTGTACACGTTTTCAAACACTTTGCCAACTGAGACGCCACCTATCGAGTACGCAGACGCTCTTTAAATGACTCTTTACATTCCTACTGACGTCAATGGTTGTTTTCGGTCCCTCGCAACTGTGTAAGGATACAGCAGTCGATAACAGCTCGCTCGCTGTCGCACTTGTCAAACGGTAAACTTCCGCCATCCGTCAGCGCGCAGCACGCTCTGTTTGATGGCGAATTAATATCACGATCGTTGTTAATATGTCGAAGAAAATATTCGTTTCGAAAACTCATCAATAACCCAGTCGCTGAAGCGCAACCACGGGGAACCGTTGCCAGGAGCCGGAACATAACCGGACTCGCAGAACGACGGTAGGCGGAATTACAAACATCCACTGCATTCCCAATTATACAGTAACCGCGAAATAACGCGATCGAGTGAATTGGCATGACTAGCCATATCCAGAATACGGTTTCGTCATCGGTGCATAGTGTTCTGTACGACTTGTATTTAGGCCTGCGTGATTTTAAACCTCGTGGAATGATCACATTAACGATTTACAATTCGACAAAATGATTAGTGATTTGTGGATATAATATTGTACATTGCACTGAAAGAAAGATCGAGAAAATTACTAGATGGAAAACATGCTTGGTTGAAAGTTATGCTAACCATGATATTGTGGATGGAGTTTAGTGATTTTCTAATTGAGTTTCGAGAACCGCGATAGCGAACACAGCGGCAATACACCAGACCAGTGGAAGTCGGCAGAATAACATGATATTGAAACCATCTCTAGCACCTCGGCGTTGGTCAGGGAATCCTCGTGTTACGTCACTAAAGATGAGTGACGTCACATACGCCACCAGGGAACGAAGAACGTCCAAGTCGATTGCCTCTAGTCTTTAATTGTTATTTTCTATTTCTTCTTCGTATGAGATCAAATCCTTACAATTACGCAGAGCAGGCTTCCCACCCTTATCACTTCGGGTAGTACGCCATCGTTACCAGGTGGTTTACTTCGCTTTGCAAATTCGATTAATGAATTGTTAAAGATTGCATTGAAGTGACATATAGTAGGTAGACAGACATTAACTATAAGAACATGCAGGGGACATGCATGTTCTACTAACCACATACTTTCAAGCGTACTTTCAAGCGTGTCCTCGTTGTTCTACTAACCACATACTTTCAAGCGTGTCCTCGTTGTTCTACTAACCACATACTTTCGAGCGAGTCATCGCTATTCTTCTCCAATCAGATTTTAACGCAAAGCTGACGCAACAGTTTTGAACAACTGAACAATTATATAAACTACACGTATCCGTTAGAAATTGTGTGTATTTTGTCTTCATATGTTTGTCTTCGATACACGTTTGTGCAATAAAAAAGTAGCGATTGTACAAAGAAGAGACCGGAGTCATCCCATTGGCCTTAGTTAATGCACTCTGTATAAATGAGTACCTGGCAATATGCACTTTCGCGCAGCAATTGCCGGGTGGCTGGATGCTTCAACAGAAATTGAAACGGTGCTTGCGTGAACAGGTTTGCCCAGTGCAAAGTGTAACGTGCTATGAGCAACGGACGTTGGAAGGGTGCAGTATAAATATAACGCTTTGCTAGATGAACCACTTCAGATCCGCCCATGCTCTTATAAATGATCACCCGACACCCTCGACATGTAGAGGAAGTAGGGGCATGTCCGCACTCCTAAGGTATAATGTACCCTAGCTAGTGAACTATTTATGCCAGTGTTGTATAATTTGGCATTGACAACTGTTTAGTAGTCGAAGTTACTAGACTACAGTTGCGATAAAAAAGAAGTATATTTAGAAAAAGTAACGCTCACCAGTGTGCGGTTATGCAGAGGGGTAATGGGGCATAAACGCATACGTGTGAGCCGATAGATTTAACAAGATTGCCATCCCAAACAACACGTTCCAGATGGCAAGTGGACAAGGAAGCCATTAGCTTGTCGAGAGTCCAACAGTTTTCCCGCCCTTATCAAATATCTGTCAATTCTATTTTAAAACATATTCACACTACTAGCATTAACACAATACCAGTCAGTCAGTGCAGAACACGAACTGTACCGGTAATTATAATGTTCAGTTGGGTGTACCCATGTGTTAGTTAAATGGTAGTCGTGCTTTGCGAACTCCGCCATGCAACGCATGACGCCGCTCCGCTTAATCGAACGCTGGTTGATTCAAGTAGAGCCGTTTCACGTGGTCCAGACATGTCGCTGGGATAATGGCCTCGTAACAGCAATGACCGCCCCACCTGAGTGACATCACACGTGTCATCCAACATGGATGACCACCCCACCCGAGTGATATCATACGTGGCATTCGGCAGCTATAGTTTGTAAATGTATTGTGGCAGATGGTATGAACGTTGATCTGCCTGGCTAAGATGGTATGAACGTTGATCTGCCTGGCTAAGATGGTATGAACGTTGATCTGCCTGGCTAACATGGTATGAACGTTGATCTGCCTGGCTAACATGGTATGAACGTTGATCTGCCTGGCTAAGATGGTATCAACGTTGATCTACCTGGCTAAGATGGTATCAACGTTGGTCTACCTGGCTAAGATGGTATCAACGTTGATCTGTCTGGCTAAGATGGTATGAACGTTGATCTGCCTGGCTAAGATGGTATGAACGTTGATCTGCCTGGCTAAGATGGTATGAACGTTGATCTGCCTGGCTAAGATGGTATGAACGTTGATCTGCCTGGCTAACATGGTATGAACGTTGATCTGCCTGGCTAAGATGGTATCAACGTTGATCTGCCTGGCTAAGATGGTATGAACGTTGATCTGCCTGGCTAAGATGGTATCAACGTTGATCTACCTGGCTAAGCAATGAGTTCGATATCGTTCGTCATTCAAAATTAGTAATATCGGCTGTCACTCGTCGACTTCGTAAAGACGAGGAAGTAGCAGCACCAATCGACGATCCGCGATGTTTGTATTCAGCCGCATGGACGGTATGCAAATATCATTCAATTGGCAGTGCACCCCCAGACATATCTAGCATTAGACGATAGAAACGCCATAGAAACAGTGGCGTGTTTAAGGGTGGGGGTGGGGCATTGAGCCATGGCTTATTTTGTTCCCCTTGCGCCACTACATTTTAGCATGGTAAACTAACTAGTGACTAAGTTTGGGCCCCCTTGGCCTCCTCCTTGCTCCCACCCCCTGCTCCCACAGTTGGCGTCACCCTTGCCCCCACCGCTTGGCACCCCCTTTGCGAGATCTTAGATACGCCACTGCATAGAGACACGCATAATACCTACACCAGCTATCACCCAGTCTATGTATTATAATACCTACACAAGCTACCATCCAGTCCATGTATTATAATAATACCTACACAAGCTACCATCCAGTCCATGTATTATAATATACACATACACAAGCTACCATCCAGTCCATGTATTATAATATACACATACACAAGCTACCATCCAGTCCATGTATTATAATATACACATACACAAGCTACCATCCAGTCTATGTATTATAACAATACCTACACAAGCTACCATCCAGTCCATGTATTATAATGATACCTACACAAGCTACCATCCAGTCCATGTATTATAATAATACCTACACAAGCTACCATCCAGTCCATGTATTATAATAATACCTACACAAGCTACCATCCAGTCCATGTATTATAATATACACATACACAAGCTACCATCCAGTCCATGTATTATAATATACACATACACAAGCTACCATCCAGTCCATGTATTATAATATACACATACACAAGCTACCATCCAGTCTATGTATTATAATAATACCTACACAAGCTACCATCCAGTCCATGTATTATAATGATACCTACACAAGCTACCATCCAGTCCATGTATTATAATAATACCTACACAAGCTACCATCCAGTCCATGTATTATAATAATACCTACACAAGCTACCATCCAGTCTATGTATTATAATAATGCTTACACAACTCACCCCTAGAGTTGCCTGAAAAAAACACACATCTCCTTCTAGTGTAACAATATGACAGACGAACAGATGTCACGCAGGACTGCCACTATTCACAAATAAGATGACGCAAGATTTCAGCAACGTATATTACAAGTCAATATTTTTGCAGCAGGGGTGATAACTACCTACATTACACGCGCACCACTATTTTACTGATCGTATACTTGCAGTTTCACGTTAACCAACACAACACAATTATCACAGCTTGAAAATTATATACAAGTCATCATTATTTATCGAGTTCAAAAGTCAATTCCACTATTCTTGCCGTCTATAAAGATAAAGAATGGCACGGAAATTAAGCCCACAATAACCAGGCTGCCATTACGGTATGGACTGTATTTAGACCTTACCGGACACAGCATTCCAGCTGACCAAACTACGCTAATGGATTTACAACAAGAGCTATATACATGTCTTAGCGAAATGACAACATGTGACATAGTTTACATAACATTGAAACAATTTGCGTCATACTGACAGCGCTATAACTTGTAGGCTGAAACATGCATTTGCGTCATATCAACGACGACTTACTGATAAACCAACGTACATTGCGTCATGCTGACGGAAACAGCAACGCATGGGATCACAAGACTGTCCCCAATAAGCTAAAACGGATTGCAATATATCGATGGCAATATTAACCCGGTTGATTTATATCATTTTCTTCATCTAAACATTTTCCCCAGCGGAAAGCAGCAGCTAGGTCAAAGTGACGTTGCTACAACGGATAAATAAATAAAGCCGTATTACAATTCCAAATGCATTAACTTGTGCAAAGAACGAAATGATAGCAGGTTAAAACATACTAGATAAATTACTAAATAACTCACGAAATAAACAACGTTCCCGACAACCACATAATAATAAGAACATGCAAATTATGAATTATACTACATCTGAATTCACATCATTATGTTCACAGGAAGCAAGCAGGCAACCTCCACTTTCATGTCTAGCAACACAATTACCTTTGACTCAACAATGCTAATTATCCATCACAGGATGAATGAACACTGTGATATGCACTACATGTAATTATGCATAACATTTCTTCAGAGTAACAGTAATATGAATGATGGCAATGGTAATATCACTAGTCCTGTTGTCCAGTACTTTTAACAAAAGCTGTATCATTGAGTTTGCCAAATGATCTGCACTCGAGATTTCAACAGGAGATATCTGCAGATGGTGAAATCAATATGTGAATGGTCAGATATAGAAGGTGAGTTCATGGTGAGTCCAAGAGGACTGTCATTCAGATGTCAAAAGATGACATCTGCAGATGGTGAGTACATCAAGAGTACTTGTCACTCAGATGTCAACAGAAGACATATGCAGATGGTGTGTTCATCAAGAGGACTGTCACTCAGATATCAACAGAAGACATCGACAGATGGTTGGTTCATCAAGAGGACTGTCATTCAGATGTCAATGGAAGACATACAGATGGTGAGTTCATCAAGAGGACTGTTACTCAGATGTCAATAGAAGACATGTGCAGGTGGTGAGTTCATACAAAAATTGTCACTTGAGAGGACTGTCACTTAGATGTCAACAGAAGACATTATGTCACGCAAATGGTGATTTTATCAAGAGGACTGTCACTCAGATGTCAACAGAAGATACCTGTACATGGTGAGTTCATCAAGAGGACTGTCACTCAGATGTCAACAGGAGATATTTGCAGATAGTGAGTTCATCAAATGGACTGTCACTCAGTTGTTTGTCACTCAAATGGTGAGTTCATCAAGAGGACTGTCACTCAGATGTCAACATAATATATCTGCAGATGATGAGTTCATCAAGATTGTCACTCAGTTGTCAACAGAAGATATCTACAGAGGACGAGTTCATCAAGAGGACTGTCAGTCAGATGTCAATAGAAGACATCTGCAAGTGGTGAGTTCATCAAGACAACTTTTCACTTCAGAGGACTGTCACTCAGATGTCAACGGAAGACATCTGCAGATGGTGAGTTCATCAAGAGGAAGGTCAATCAGATGTTAAAAGAAAACATGTGCAGATGGTGAGTTCATCAAGACTGTCACTTAGATGTCAACAGAAGACATCTGCAGATGCTGCAGTTGGTTGCGAGCTGAAAGGAAAAAGACAAAACATGAGCAGCAACAACATGACGCTTAAATCTGCCTCCACAATTTTAAGTTTTAAAAATATGTGCAGTCAACACAATAAAAGTGTACATACTTTGTTGAAGTCATTGAAACGATTGACTTTGGTCGTTAGACTGGGTAACTTGCAAAAGTGAATTGCCCCAAGTCAGCATTTACTCGTTTTTCTGGCTAGTCGAAAATTATTTAATAGTTTGTCTGATGATTTCATCAAAACTAAATAATAATTTCCACAAGTGATCTAGCATGTCGTAGTAGATATGAAACAGACTTTGTTTATCATGAAACAATTCTAAAATGGACTGTGAATTGACAGAATTGTGAAGGAAGCTTTATTTTTATAAAATAAATGGCATTTACTGATATCTTCAGTTGCATGTCATTACATATATGACACAGAACAAAACAGCACATACCAAACCCTGAATGCCAATCGAAAAAAGACAACTATAAACTTTTTAATACCAATAGACATATTCTTCTATATCTACTTAAGGTAGGGGACCATCCTGACATCAATCTATGTATTGGTATGCGCATCGTTGTCGTAACATGAAATCGACACAAAAGTTATACTGTCGAATGAAACTACGTTCTTTCTGATGATAATAAACACAAATGTTTTTGTAAAACAATATTCAGTAATAACCAAAAACAGTATAAATTAAACGTGCTACCAGAGAAGCCCCCGGCGGACAACACGTGTTGCAAATTCGTTACAGAAAATTTAGTTCGGAACTCGTGTGATTTTATGATAGCAAATCATGATGTTTTGCCAGGTGCTTCATGTATAATCATACAGATGAATAATAAAGTAACTTCTGGGCCAACTTTTACTTAAATTATATTTCTCCTTGTGGGTAAAATTTGGCTTTTGATAACAGTTTTGCTGCTGATGTAGCTGTTTTGTGTCAGATATTTAACTCCCCCAACTTTTTTTGGATTGTCATAGAGCTAAATAATGAACATCTTGGCCATGTTTAACTGAAGTCGTGTTACTCCTTTACTGTCAAAATTTTGTTAAAATGTGGTTTTACCATGACTTAATAAAATAATAGTAAATAAATCTTGTGCTATGACTGATTATGATCAGTGTATAGTATTTTGTTAATTTTGCAGGTGACGTAGCTATGTCAGGAATTTAAAAAATGTGCACGAACCCCCCCAACTTTTGTGTGACTTTTTGGGCTTCTGGGTCTAATGGATTTCAAACAACCTCTAAAACTTAATAACTTTTATTTCAGGGTAATCGGCAACCTTAATTTTGATTATGGTGTTGTCTAAATCCATTACAAATATTCATCAGAGAAAAAATACATAATAACATTGTATGTAAAATAGTAAATGACCATCAAAGTAGCTAGTGTCACTGTCGTCGTCGGGATTAGGCACGAACGGCGCCGGCATGTTGTGAATGTTGTCCCAGTTTGTCTCGGCAAACAACGGGTGCAATCTCAGCTCTGCAACGACGCAAACAATATACTTTTAATAATTTTTCATGCAGACTATCATAACTGTCACATTACATCTCCATACTTGTTTTGGCATATGACAAAATAAACATGTTTCAAAGGGACAGTGACATGTATCATGTTGTCACTGCCATTAGCTGACACTGCTAAATGTATACAAACTATGCATTACACATAAATATATGTTTTAAGTAAAGTCAACAATGGCTGATTTGTGCCAATTGGTACTGTCAACAATCACATTTTTCATGTAGAATAGAATGATGCCATCATTGTTTTTTTCTCCAAATTAGATCCTGTTTTCCAGTTAATTTCAGTAAATGTTTTATTATTTGTACTTGGCATATTTTGTTGCTTTTTATTAGATAACCACCTAACAACCACAACCAACCGAGACTACCCCAGAAACGATAACTTCTAGCCACAGCCTAATATGTTGACATTTAATATGGAGCCTTGTGCCAGAAATTCAAAACTTAAAACATCTAAGAATTAAGGCCACTTTTACTAGGCTCTTAGGGGGTAATATATAAATGACTTTTCCAATGGACAAATAAGTTACTACCTGGTGCATTTGGTCGAGACATTGGGTCAAAGTTCAATAGTTTATTAATGACACAGCGTGTATTTTCAGACAGCGCCTCTTCGTCTTCTGGCCAAGGGATGTCTGCAAATAAAAAAACACAGTCAGAGGAAACAAGAAAGAATACTCTAATTGTCTGCAACAAGTTTGACAAACAATTTATGTGAAAATTGGTGTCTTTATGACCTCAACAATATAGGCCCAAGTAAATTTTTGCACTGTATTAATAATTATACAATGAAAAATATATAATTAAGATACCGGGTACTAAGGGCATCTCCTGGAATTCCATCGAAGTAAGTAAGTATGTTCTTGCATAGCACTGTGTTCATATGAATGCTCAAAAATGCTTTACACTTCCAACACTTCACTTCTTCTTAACTGAAGTTAATATTTTCAGGGCTCTCCTGAATGATATTAAGGAATGAGATGCCTTAACAGTCAATAGATGTCACCACAAACATAAGAATAATGTCAACAGGTGGCGGGCGCCATGTATACATTACAGTTACATCATAACTAGTGATAGTCGATGTGGCGATGCAATACTATCGATAGAAAATGTAATACGTTATCATTAACAGTACAGTGAACTATGATAGTAATGGTATTTGGTCAAAACAAATCATTGATAGTACAGTGAACTATGATAGCAACAATATTTGGTCAAAACAACTCGGCAGGTTTACTTGTGTCACAACAATACTGTTCGTAAATGTGCTTTTTCAAATTTATTGGGTAACTTAACTGATTTACACCAATAGTCATTGATCAGATCAGCGTCACTCCTGCTGTATTTTGAATAATTTGCTTTCTAGTCCAAGTGATAGCACCACCAGTTAATTCTGGTTTTGGACTACTTTCCTGGCTGCTAAGTCTATATTATACCATCATAATAGTTGAAACATTCGCGATAGTAAAACTATCCCTGACAGTCTCCCCTATAAAGGATCATGGTGGCCAGAACTCTGAGACTATTACATGGATCCTGAGTTTAAAAAGTTTAAACAGGTCCACTGCACCATGAAAAATATAATAAATACACATCTTCAAACAACTAAAAGTATATCAAGTAATTAATCCATGCTAACAATCAACAACATGAGTTTCTCTGTAGCTCCAGCTGATCCATGGGCTACTCCCATCACCCTGTTCACGGGCTACTCCCGTCACCCTGTTCATGGGCTACTCCTGTCACCCTGTTCATGGGCTACTCCTGTCACCCTGTTCATGGGCTACTCCTGTCGCCCCGTTCATGGGCTACTCCTGTCACCCCGTTCATGGGCTACTCCTGTCACCCCGTTCATGGGCTACTCCTGTCACCCCGTTCATGGGCTACTCATGTCACCCTGTTCAATGGCTGCTTGGGTTACCCTGTTCATGTGACACCCTTCCTAGTTTGGTTGCCATACAAAACTTGTGGGCCCAATCTGCTTTGTGCTCTATCGCCGTTGAGGGACATGCATACAGCATTGAGGGATATGGACACTGGGAGAAACATGGTTGGAGCCAACAGTTTAACACCAGTTCAACACCTAGACAAACACACACATATATATATATATATACATACTATAAATACATGTTAAATAATGTAATGACAGCACAGAAGCAACCTACCCCGGTTGAGAATGTTCTTGAACACTAGCTCAACGGTGACATCATTGAATGGTGGAACTCCGGTCAAGAACTCGAAGAGACACACACCCAGTGACCACCAGTCAACCGCTGACCCTAGAGGGACATGACACAATAATAATTAGTACATTTATACAGCGCCATAAATCCCTCAAAGGCACTCATACATTCAATTGTATCCTCTTACTAGGTAGTTAGCAGAATTGTTTGAGCCACATCATGCACGGACACTACTGCAGTGGCTTATGAGAGATGGAGTCCACAACAGGTTACACATTTACCCCCTGTTTAGCATCTTTGACTTCCCCTGTCAGACAGTGGGGTGAACGAAACTGCCTAAGGTCCCCTCGACTGAAAATCTGACGCTCTACCACCTAGACCCAGAGACCCTTAAAATAGGTACTAAAATGAATTAGTTAAGAAACTGATAATAAATTAGTTAAAACATGACGCATATATATATATATATATATATATATATACATAGTAATATATATAAATATTAAATTAATTCATCAATAAAATAATAAAAAATCTGTTCAAACATGATGCATACAGTACAATTTCCGCAAATCCCTGGTAATAAGCTGGTGTCTTTATGTAATTTCTGCTCTAGCCACCGAGAACTGACCATGCTCTTTCTGTAGTAGTAGCTCTGGGGCCAGATAGTCAGGTGTGCCGAGGATACGGTCATTGCTGGGCAGGTCTTGGACCCTCCCTCGGCAGACACTCTTTGGGGTTCTCATAGGGGGTTTCTGTGTTACGGAACCTGGAGTCTGCACAAGAAATACACTTTCGCAACACATACTTAAACACACGGTTCTTTTATTCACAAGCATGTTCACATTAAACACTAAGTTTTCATAACATATTAAAAAACTTTACGTCTGAAATAAGCTAAACTATATTATTCAGTGTCCTGTTTCAGATGAAAATTGGGATTTTTACTTGTAAACGAACACACTGGTAACTGATGAAAACATAGAATATCCATGATGTATCTTTAAATTTGTGATACAGCTATGCGTATATTATCGTGTACAGGTTGCAACATGAGGATACATCCAAGAGGTTATATAACAGATTTTTTCCTGACTGAAACTATTTTTGTTTAACGAAGACTTGATTTATATTCTGCAGCCTCCTCCAACAGCCTCCAACATTCTTCTTTTATCTTATCTCAGTTATGTTACTATGCTGTGAAAATATCTTGATAGCTGACAGAAATAAAAAATTTGACAAAATTCTCCAACATCCCATGACCTTGAGAAATACTTGACCCCTATGAACTCACCATGAATGCCCTCCATTTCAGCTTCCTGCTCAAAGTTGGAGTGAAGTAATCACTCTGACTGTGGTCACTGCTGTGACTGCTTGGTAGACTCATGAAGCAGGTCACTTTCTTTTTCCTCTCCTTCTCTTTGGGCGTGTCCTTCTGACTTTGCTGGTTGGCTTGGGGCAGTCTTTTCTCCCACGCCATATACTTGCTTATACCAATGTCCTGGGCTGGTTCGGCTGCAGGTGTCTGCATGCTGGCCGATGCCTCGGACGACTCATCGGCTGTGTAGCCCGATTGCTTATCGCTGCCATCAACACTTGCAGTCTGTGTGCCAACATTATCTTCAATAAAATGACCAGATCTATTTTCATGTAGACTAATATTTCCGCAGATGCTTTGCATTTCAGTAGAACCTTGTTGACCATCACTGTCTGTCTCCATTGACAGACTTGCAGCTGTGACGCTTGCACCCAGCCGTCTTGGTGACATTGCGTCGGATGTCCTGTCAGCCAGCCGCGTTGAGAAGTGTGCAAGACTCTCAACACACACATCAGCAAATGGCACCCGTCGCCGCTGTCTCAACCAGTCGATATTTGTGCCACTGACGTATTCCAAATTTCCGTCAGCTCGGGTCGGATCATGGTCTTTTCCATGTGAACATATCTCCCCAACAGTAACACCATCGACCTCATGTGATGGGGTATTAGCTGTTGGTCTTTCGACAGCTGGTTGCAACATTTCGTTCACGTCACTACAGATGCATACAATATCTTCAGACAGACTGCTGTCAGTTTCGGCCATGTCCCGCTTCATGTCACCACTGCTGGCTAATTTCATCGGCGTTGTCACTACCTCAGTCGGAGAGCCACAACTAGATGTAAACAGTGGCTTGAAACTAGGATGAACGCAGTGTTTTGGAGTCGTCTCAATAGACTGTCTGTCCGACTGATAGGATGATGTCGTCTTAGTATGGGGTGGTTCCATTTCATAGTCGACCAAAGGCATTGATAGTTCACCCGAATCATGAATCTTTACATCTTTGCGTCCAGAATCTGAGTTGGTCTTGCCAAAAGTTTTCAACTCAGCACCTTTGCAGCAACCACTGCCATGCAAGTCTTCTGACACGAAATGTCCCCGTTTCAAGCGATGCTCATCTCCGATGGTTACAAACTGGATCTCACGTGTCAGACCAGTGGCCCCACCTGCCTGTGAGCAATCGATAATGTGACTTCCTGAATTGTCCACAGATTCGAACAAACGCTTCTGTCCCCCGGAGCTGGCAGAGGAAAAAAAACTTGGATTGGACTGGTCATAAAAGTCGAGCATCGAACGACGCAGTATTACTCCCCGACCAATGGACGCGTCAGTAATTTCACACCTCTGCAATTCTTTGCTTTCACATAAAATGCTCGTTTCTGCTTCCCAGGCAGTTTTCATTGCTATGGCTGATACATCTGATCTGCAATTGTTGTTGCCGCGTTCACTCGTTTTAGCACTGCTACCAGATGATAGTACGCTTGACTTCTTTTTGATCTGTAGACTACCATGTGACGTATCAAAAGACAACGACTTAGCACCACAGCTGCTGACATCTACCGACTCGCTGTATGAACCATCACGGAGACTGCGCAGGTTTCTGGCCGCGTACGAGTTCTGCAGTAAATAGTCGTCCAAGAACAGACTGGGCGTGTTCTCCTGTTGTGTCGCCTGTTCTGCCTCACTGGCTGTTGTAGCTGAATGAATTTGACTTGTTGAACTTCGTCCACTGCCACCAGTTTCCTTACACACAGGATATGTCTCATTATCCCTTCTTCTTTGAGGTGTTTCAACATTAATGGGTAGAAAGGCCGAGTTGTCAGATTCTGATGAATTCGCTCTCGCTCCTGAGGCATCTGACATCATGCTTGAATGACCATCGGATGGGCGTTCACTCGTTTTAGCACTGCTACCAGATGATAGTATGCTCGACTTCTTTTTGATCTGTAGACTATCATGCGACGTATCAAAGGACAACGATTTAGCACCACAGCTGCTGACATCTACCGACTCGCTGTATGAACCATCACGGAGACTGCGCAGGTTTCTGGCCACGTACGAGTTCTGAAGTAGATAGTCGTCCGAGAACAGACTGGGCGTGTTCTCCTGTTGTTCCATCTGTTCTGCCTCACTGCCCATCGCGGTTGAACGAATCTGACTTGATCCACCGCCACCAGTTTCCTTACACACAGGATATGTCTCGTTATCCCTTCTTCTTTGAGGTGTTTCAACATTAATGGGTAGAAAGACTGAGTCATCAGATTCTGACGAACGCTCTCTCGCTCCTGAGGCATCTGACATCATGCTTGAATGACCATCGGATGGGTGGACACTTGGCCTTGTGCAATCGGCCAGGGAGCTCTGGGTGGACGTATGCCAGTTGACTGATGCTTGCAGTGTTGGGGTGAGACTTAGCACCGGGGGCGGGGTACAATGCGGGGACTCAGCAGTCAATCGGCCCAGTAGAGGAGAGGAAGGGATATTTTGACAGTAGCCACTGCTGCGATTCCTCTCCCTGGTCCAGGGACTCGGTCCCCCTCGCATCCCTTTCCGCTGCAGAGTCTACAGTGCAAGAGTATCCAGCTGACTTAAATCGAACATTCAGCATACAATTCTGGTTTCAACCTATAAATCTATACCGGGTTTATCAATATTCAGAAACAAAATGTATTTTCAACACACACGATTCAGCTAATAACTTCCTCACTTTTTCATTCGTAACCAGTTATATATTGAAACTCTGAAACCTCCAAATAATTATTTCTGAAGCATTTACATGATTATTTATATCTGATTTTATACTTTACATGTAAGACATTCCATGAAAATCTATGTAGCTATGAAGCATCCATGTAGCTACCAAGCCTCCATGTAGCTACCAAGCCTCCATGTAGCTTTAAGAAACCAAAATAACGTTACCAGTTAGTTGTGTTATAATACAGCAATGCTCAAACTTACAAAGCCGAGGTGACTTGTGAGGGAAAACACTTGTCCAGGCGTACGGAAGTACTCGTGGGAGGAGGAGGTTCTTGGGTTGACTACGTCCCCAATGTTCACCTCTGTCAACAGAAGACAAGTGAACCTGAGTCACACAAAAACACCAAGAGTAACAAGAGAAAACAAACAAATCATTTATGGTCCCATGGAGCAAGAAATTAATTAATGAAACTAACATTCATTTGAAGACAACCAACAAAGCGTTCCGTAAGAATATACTGATTTATTTTGATGAGCTACAAGACTATCATTCTATAATATCAGTGAGTGGTTTTTACTTAGCCTACACAGTGGGATAAGCTAGACAACAAAGCGACCAGAACCAAAGATTCAATCATACGTTGGCCAGCATGGTGGGTCAATGTTGTGGCAAGTACTACCAGGTGTTCATCCTATGGTCACAAATGTGTGTTTAAGTTAGGCAAAATATATGCTTAGGCAAATATATATATCCTATATCAGGGATAAATACATTTAGCTGAATGTTTAATGCACCACAAAGGCACCATAACAGAAGCAATCACACATGTCATATGAAGAACCAGACAGTGAATTAGTGCAGACAAAAGATGTTATAAAAAGCACTTACGTCTGTTAAGAATGATCTTTGAGAGGCCAAAGTCGGTCAGCTTGACATGGCCCTCATTGGATATGAGCAGGTTGTCTGGCTTCAGATCTCTGGGACAGAAAACATCTGCATATACCATGATGTACAGGGTATGTCAGTATGTAGTCACTAAACTGCTATGCAGATATATTTATATATATATATATATATACTATTATTTTATATATTTTAAAAATCTTTAGAAATTTATCGCAAGGACTCAATAACTACAAAATAAGATTTTTTTTAAAGTTATATTGGAGTAGCCATTGTTCGATGAGCCTGGAGCTGTTAGTGTTAAGTCTGTAGGATATATAACATTTTGCCGTAAACTAAAAACCCACCTGTTTAAACTTGCTTATCCTCCATAGCTCCCCAGTGTACCAATCCAACTGTTTACAACTGGAACGGCTTATCGATTATGAACTGCTTAACCATTTTGTTTTGGTGCACTGCCGAGCTTGGGTCTCCCGAGTATTTTAGTGCAATAGAAGTATTTTCTATATTATTATCTAGTAAATACACCGGAAACTGCTGGCTGGTACACACAGTGGGGTAATTAACAAATATGTAACCACAAGTGTACGGAAATTTACACAATAAAAAAAATCAGACAAAGGTGTTTCTGTCTGGGAGTTCTGTCAGTATGTGGTGACAACCACTCTATGTTATGTGAGTTTTTGCTACTCCCCATGTCTGTGTTGGCAGACTTGCTGAGTGTCGATAACTGATTGTAAACCTGCTAGACAGGCTATGTTCAACTTGTAATATCAGTCTCTTGGTTCAACAAGAGAGGCTGTTCACCTGTGAATGATGCCGTGACTGTGCAGGTATTCCAGGGCTAGTATCACCTGTGCTGTGTATATAACAGCCATGTCTTCATCGAAGTAACCGTACATAGCAAGCAGTGACTTAACATCACCGCCGATAAGGTACTCCATCACCTGCAGACAAGAAATGATTTCTGATGATTACCTCATTGTCATCACTAGCAGCAGGCTTTACTGACCCCCCTGCACGGTATGTCAAAAATCTCCTACTAAGGTCATGGTAAGTCACCTGTTGGTCTGTCCAGAAAACTGTATTAAAATTAATGGACATATACACATCTTAGCTTTACTGAACAAAACTAATATTCAGGCACAATTAGATCCAAACATGTCTGCATAGATGTTACTATGTATAAAATGTTTCACCAAAAACATTCTTTATTTTCCCAACACGGTGCATAAGCTGATGGCTTCAAGCACAGGCAGTTTTGTGGTATGATGGCTGAAGTGTCACCTGGCGAGTGCACAGTTGCACACAGGTTGGTGTAATTAAGTTTCATACAACGGATGGTTTGAGGTTAAATGATATCAGTTTTGTGGATTGTCGTACACGATTTTGTTGTTGATTTCATATAAAATAACCCTTATATGTCATCAGTATTTCAACACCAGAAAACAGGTGCACTCATAGAATGAATTGAAGAATTGCACTAGATTTTGGCATTCATGAATATATGAATAATTTAGAAAGAGCTGAAGCATACAACTACCTCAGTACAAAAGCAGGATAAGAATTCCTGGGTGCTATGCCTGGTCTACTTTATATCGATATAAAACTTGGATCATGTTAGCTCCTCTTGAAAATAAATTGTAAACATTTTGTAGACACTACTCAGTACAATAAAAGATGTTCTACAAAGTGTAGCACTAACTGCAATTTTTTTTTTTAAATTAATAATAAAGACAGTTATACTTTGTGCGTATGATATATATATATATATGACATATTGAACGCTAAGTTCAAAATATTTATTTATGGTAAGAAGGCCATAACACTACAGTCAGACTAAATTAAAATGTGATGATGAATACATTACTTAAAATCATAAAATAGAATTACCTAAGAAAATGCCTCGAATTTGGCAAACCTGAGGGCAAGGCCAGTTGGCCTTGGCTTTTATATATTTTAGGGGGCAACATGGCCAGTAGGTAGGGCATCGCGGCCAGTAGAAAATGCTATGTTATCACAATTGCTTTAATACAATGAATATGCTGGTAAATCAGCGTTGTTGTAAAAAATATCCAGGTGCTATAAAGAAGAAGCCGTGTCTAAGTGAGTTGCTCTCTGTCAACGATGTTGCAATTGAAATGGAGTGTATTATAAAGCACAGCCTGTTTGGCCGTGAACCATTGTTTAGTTTTCGAGGTGCTATGGCCAGTTGCCAGGGCATTGCGGCTGCCACCAAATTCGAGCCGAATGCCATGATGATTGACAGTGACCCACCAGGTAGATGTTCTGCTTCGACTGTAGTGAATAAAAGAGGTGCACCACAAAGGGACTCTTTGACAGTGCAAGGGCGTCCCTCTCTGCTATCACTGCAAATGTCACAGAGAAGGGTCAGAAGCCAGAACACACAAATACAAAAACCAAACAATACTATTAATAACTGACACATGTGAATCAACAACATAGACTTTTACAGTAGAAACATTATTGTGGTTTCTATGCACCCTCAATACATGGTCCATGCATTTGACCAAGTCAATAACTAATCAGTCTGCCAAAGTTATACAACATCAGTCACGATTCATTGCGTTATTTCAGCATATATACCATTTTATTTCGTAAATTTTTAAACTGATTTCTCAGGCACCAAGCAAACATATTATAAATATATAATATTAAAGTCTAAACTTTACCTTGCGACACCATGTTTTTGTTCACCATAGATGTTTTGTCCATCACCTTGATGGCAAATTTTCTATCTCTGTCATTTTTCTTGCAGCCAAGAAACACCTTCCTATAAATATTGAAGACGTGTACCTGGTAGTATGTAAACTAGTCAAAGCAGTGTCTCAGATATTTTTTTCAATTATAATATATATATATATATATGAAAAAAATATATGAAACAATGCTTTGACTATGGATGTATGTATGTATGTATGTATGTATGTATGTATGTATGTATGTATGTATGTATGTATGTATGTATGCATGCATGCATGCATGCATATATATATATATATATATATATATATATATATATATATATATATACATACACATATATATGTGTGTGTGTGTGTATATATATATATATATATCATGCAAATGCATAGCCTAGGTATGTCTATAATAACAGCAAAACAGGGATATAATACATAGGAACTGGAAGTTTAAAAAGTATGTGTTCAAAAGTTTTCAAACATTTCCCAAAAATATATGCAGTTTAACTCAAGCCAGGCAAAACTTAAATTAGGTTTTTCTAACAAAATCTATTAAATCACCACAATAATAGAAATAAGATGCACAGTTGTTTAGCAAAGTAAACTGCAAGTTGCCCAGCACATACTTAATGACCAAACAGATCAAATACGTTACTACTAAACATTAAGAATGAAAACAAGTTAAAAAGCACTGTAATAGTCAGTGTCGGCAGCCAACCCTTTTTTCAAGTAAAACCTTGCAAATAGCCTAATATGGAAAGGAAAACATACAAAACAGACACATCTATATCAAGGAAAGAGACTGTGAACTTGTACTGTGAGGTGTTCTTCTTGCAAATTCTTGTGTAAATAGCCCTGGAGAAAACATCAAGGGACTATGGACAGGTGTCAATAACAATTAGGAAGACAATAAGGCAACTGGCTGGGGCATAAATGCACCCCATGTAGGACAAAGGAGATGTGTCAATAACAGTTGGGAAGGCATTAATGCAATTGGCTCATGTGTCAGTTGATGGGTATTCTAGCAGTAATTGAATATCCAACTGGGCAACCTGGGTTAAAACAGAAAAAAAACAGATGAAACTTAAAAACTGCAAGCTTTAACCTTTTGTCTAAATATTAATCAAATAGAAACTGTAGTATATACCATTGTTATGGCTACTATGATTAAATGGGTCCTGGAAATTGCTGCATAATCATTGTCAATAGAAAATAAAAAATATAAAATCAATGTAATACATATTACTGATATGGGTGCCATCTTAGAGTGTGGGCCAGGAAGCAGATACAACTGTGGTGCCACAGGGTAGACTGTTTGTTGTTGAAAAAGTACAGACTACGAAATATATAAGCAAAGTGGGAGTCTGCTGGACTATCAATTGCTAGACTATATGGACAAAGGGGAGAGCTACAACATGGGACAGGTAGAAACCAGTGACTGGTGAAACTGTTTCAATCTAAACCTTCAAGAATGGGATACAACAGAATAGATTCCCTAATCACTATGTAGCATTTGCTCACCCGAATGCTCCTCGACTGATTGGCTTGATTATGACAAAGTCACTGATTTTGGGAAGCTGCAATAGAAACAACAAATTACATCAAACTGTGCCAACAATGTTATACATATGGAAAATAACTGGATGTGATAGCAATACAAAATGTTGACTGTGTTCCAGTTTCAAGTTCAACACATTCATGCATATACACCATAGTGAGAGAGGATACCAATGAGAGGAATCATGAAACAGAGACAACAAAATATCTTTGTATAATTGAAAACTTGCAAACAATTTCTTGCATAATTAATACTGACTGACACACACACACGCGCGCGCACGCACGCACACACACACAATAATAATACCAGTTCTTCAAGTAGTGCTTTTTAGGTAAATGATCGAACCAATCGAAACCGCTTCATATAATACAATTACGTGTGGACTAATAACTCAAAATATTCAATAAATGAAATTAAGCTAAAACATAAAATGTTTAGAGTGTTAAAATACAGATTAAAAAAATCAAAATCAATGTCAATGCTGTAAAATAGAAAGTAATGTTGCTTATATGCGAAAAGAAGTGTTTGTATCATGGCAGGTAGTGCAGGCGAAATAGGTTTGTTTTAAGTGTTTTTTTAAAAGCCATTAATGCTCCTGCAGATTACGCACATTTAGGCAGGTTATTCCACATTCGTAGGCCTTTCACTGCAAAACTGCTCTGTCCTTTCATTTTCTTTGACATTGTCACTTTGAGGAGTGTGGTGTCACATGCTGATTGTAGAGCGCGTGTAGGCACATAGCACACTACCACACAGTTGAGATAGTCCGGGGCTAAGCCATGTATGATCTTGAATATGTATGTGCATATCTTGAAGATGACTTGCATCCTGATCAGCAGCCAATGCAGTGATTGTAGAATTGGTGTAATGTGTTCTCATTGTCTGACACGGTTGATAAATCATGCGGCCGAGTTCTGCACTCGGTGAAGGTGATTGAATTGTCCATTGTTCAATCCACCAAATAGTGCGTTGCAGAAATCAAGGCGGCTCAGAACAACACTGCGTACCACAGCATGGCACGCATCAGCAGGTGACGAATTCTGCCGATCATTTGCAGATGGTAGTAGGCCGAAGAACAGTAACTGGAGATGAGGCGGTCTAACTGCATCTGTCAGTTGAAGTAGCAGCCCAGATTCCTGGCTGCATCTGTTGACTGTAAAGTCCAGGTAGTTCCAAGTTGGGGCACGTAGATTATGTGGTGACTGCAGCACTAAAAACTTGCTTTCGTCATTGTTGAGTTTAAGTTGATGCATCAGCATCCAGGCTCTAATCTCGTCGATGCACTGGATCAGTAGCTGCTTAACGTTTTCCAGTTCATCAGACACTGCAGGCTTCTACAGCTGTAGCTGACATATAGCTGGATGTCATCAGCAAATCGATGGTAAATCACTTGACATTTCTTGCAGATGTCAGCAATGGGTGTCATGTATGCGTTGAACATCACTGGTCCAAGTACTGAATCCTGATGTACACCATGGTAGATGGGAATTGCATTAGAAGATGAACTAATCATAACGCGCTGGGATCTGCCAGTCATGTATGACCTAAACCAGTAAAGTGCCGTACTGCCAGTGTTGAATCGTGAGACCAGAGTGCTCAACAATTTTTCAATGTTAATCGTGTCGAATGCTGCACTCTTGTCTAGAAGAACCAGCATGACACTGCGACTAGAGCCAAGTTTGCGCACAATGTTGTGTTGAACTTTCATCAGAGCTATTTGTGTGGAATGATGCTGTCTATAACTATATATATATATAAGCTGACTGCATTTTGTGACTGTCATGCAGTTTTATTCATTGCCATGTGCATATTAATGCGTTTGAGGACAACTTGCTTGATCAATTTTACAATGGGAGCGAGTTTTGACCACAACTGTCGCCGTTTTAGTTTGTAGCCGTTCTGACATGTCATGTATGTATCCATCTGGAGACCCCCTTTTCAGCCGCGCACCCCCTTTCAACATTCTAGCTATGACTATTGTATTGTAGCTTGTAAACAACCATACATTAAGTTTAAATTCCAACCAGGCCAGTAACAGTTTCTCTCTGTCTATGAAAGTAGCGCGACGGGCATGGCACTGCAGTGTCTGCAGTCTCAAGCTCCGAGCGCCTAAAACCTACCTTTGCCGAGCTATGAGCATCATGTAGCTCTTTTTCATGCGGGGCAGCCAATGCCGGCTTTTCTTGTACTACATTTTCTTTGTTGTCACAAGTAAGTGACATGTCCGAATAAATCAGATTCCGTTGCGAAAACGTTTTTTAAACTTCGCGTAACTTAGCTAGTTTAAACTCGGCGCCATTGACAAACAGAAGCAACGAAAGTTTCACACGTATGCATATAGTACAATGCGAACCCATTATACCATCTACAATTCACCATGGCGCCATCTAGTGATCACATCTATCTCGCTAACGTGTCCACAGACATTAATTTTTACACAAATGACTACATACAATTATACACAAACGATTGGAAAAGTGGTTATGCAAATTAACACTTACGATAAATTAACAAGTCAACTTTGAAATTTTTTATTTTACATAATATACCTTTTATTGAATCTAATAATAGCTTAGGTTATACAACCTTATTTTCTCGTTAAAAATATTTTCATGCATACATGAAATGTGCCATCGTACAGCATATTGATAAAATAGCTCTACAGATTACTCGAATTTATTATTAGCTTTGAAATAAAGCATTCGATCGGAATGTGTGTGCTTTTAGTGAAAGTTAAAACCATGAAAATACAAATGTGTCTGATGCATGTAGCTTTATATATTATATGATTCGTCTAAAAAACTAAACTTTCATTTTGTTCCATCATGTTTAACCATTAGCGTTCGAATAAGAATGCACTGTTCGTGTTCCAAACCGACCACCTTCGCTACATCTACATAAGATTATAAATGGTAAGCAAGTGAACTTTTCCTAGGCTAAACAAATAAATTCACATACCCATGATGCAATGCATTCTACGCAGGCGTGACACCATTTCCGTGACGTCATCGGATAACAGGATAATGTCCTGTCATGTTTGGGTGAAATGATTAGTAGACTGTAGTTTATTTTGGCAGTATTGTATGCGAACACTTTCCATAAGCTAGGTTGATGGATAAATTCCCATTCAAACATGGATGTTGACAATAGCGACGTAGAGGGACAGCTTCTGCGTCAGTTTAGTTCTTTGGGCACCACCGATAAGGAGGTTCTGATAGCGGAGTTGCAGAAACTTGTTGGCAATCAGCTAAATACGGCAGGATGTGCTTTCTTTCTAGACATGAACGATTGGTAAGAACATAAAACAACACACTGTACTAAGCACAGTTGCTGTATTCAGAACGTCAACATGAAAATGAATTGCCATGTTGCAATCCCCACAATCGAGCTGTCGAAGTCCTTGCCAACCGCGCCCTCGCCTCGGGGATCTACAGCTGTAGAGTAAAATGTTAACTGATTCCGAACATGTAGCCAACACGAATCAAAACAAAGTAATGGATCTGTGACAGGCATCACCGTTTGTTCCCAGGTCATAACGCAAGCAAACCTTCCTGCAATCACATAATTTGCAACATGTTTTTTAATCAACCCCAGTAACATTACAATTTATATGTAGGCACGTAGATATAGAGGAGGACAGTTAAATACACATTAATCTGCATTATGTTGTGTAGTCCTTCGTGGGTATTCATCTGATATGTATATATTAAGATTGTTTTAATGAAACATCATCTAATCCACTATATAGTGTGTCCCTCCAGAATCTACCTGCATGTACATTACTATTGCTACAAAAATTCATTTGATATAAGAGATTTACTCTGTATGTTTTCCACATGAGTATGGGGACATTTGATTCACCAATACCAGTTCTACACACGTCCATGTAAGCACAGCATTGTAAAACATTTATGTACTCTTCACAGTGCGCTGAGACAATGGACATTTTGCAAGTTCTTGTACTTGTTTGACAAACTTATTTAGATTGTTTAGATAGATCGTTTATAGTTACACAAAAGAATACACCAATTTAACTGATCTGTGGACAAGGTTTTCTACATAGGGCACAGTGTTAGAACGTTGGACTCTCAAGATTATTAGAGTTCGAATCCTCTTGCTAGTGTTTCAAAACTTGAGCAGTTTTGTGAACTCTACTTTTGATTCAGTTCCCTCAGCTGTATAAATGAGTATCTGGCTATAGACAGTGGTGGATATATTTTAACAACTAGTCTTTGTCCAGTAATTGCAGGATGGCTGAATGCTTCCAGGAGAAGTCTAGTTGTTGTTGTTGGAATGAACAGTGGCCTTATCTATCTTTGGCTGTTATTGCGATAATGATGACACAACCTTAATTCTATGTTTATAGGAACCTGCAGGCTGCAGTTGGGTCATATTTTGACTATGAACAACCAAGTGTGAACCTTCGAGTGCCAATGATGTGTCTGGTGAAGGACGTGACTGTAGGAGAGGGAGAGTCCGTGCCCCCAAACACACGCTTCATAAAGACATGGCGGGTCAAGAACAATGGTAAAGGCTGACTAACGAAAGTTGTTCGTATTTCTAAACTGTATTTTTTGTTCAGTAACTTCTTATGCCAGTGGTTTTATGCAATCAGTATTATATTGGACTTGTATACAGGAAGTAAGTCGTTGTTAGAATTCACCAATTGTTGTGTGGTAATAATACATTAGGTGACAACGTTTGACTAAGAAAAGCACTTTTGCTAAAGATGGACATCGACAAAAGAGCTTTACATAATTTGACACACATAAGTTAGATGGCGACACCTAGTGAGTGGGTTGTAATCAACGTTGTAAATACTGGAGAAATCATGCCCAATGTATATTAGGTAGGCCTGGTGATGACCACCTGTTATCTCTCAGTATCTTAGATTTAGTTTATAATGATACTTTTCTTTCGAGAATACGTAACGAACATTACAAATACAATCTTATTTGAGATAGATGGGAGAAATAATTTTTTTTTCAGAAACGAAAACATTGGGTTGGCATCAACCAACTACAGTACTAAAGTACAAATTCTAAATGCCAGAATACGGTTACCACAGTAAGTCAGTAATATCAGAAAAAAATAATTACATATTTATAACTTTGATGTTTCTGTGGCTTTTGCTTTGTCTTCTCCCTACCACTGTAGTTTTTATAAAGTGTGCACGTATTGTAACATTTGCCAGGTGCTGAGTTCTGGCCACCAGGCTGCTGTCTGAAGTTCATCAGCGGTGACCAGCTGACCACACAGGACCGCGTGATGGTGGATGCTTTAGACAGTGGTCAGTGCACAGATATAAGCATCGAGATGGTCAGTCCTGCAGGTAATGGCATCTACCAGGGCCAGTGGAGGATGCAGACCACAATTGGTTTATACTTTGGAGGTATGGAAAACTTTGTTCACACAGGTCAGAGAAAATTCAGGAAATTTGTATCATTTTGATTATTTTAGTAGAATATCATAAAATTCGGCCTTCGTGAATCAAATTTGTAGTTTAATATATACTAGTGTTAGCAATGCTATACATGTTTTCTGCAATTGTACTGAGTTATGTGATCTGCGACAAACATCCACATAAGTTCTTTCTAAAAGTACAAACGCTTCGTGAAACTGGCAGTTGTACTCTTGAGTGCTGAATAAACATCCCTATACACGTATTTATTTTATTATACTATACGCACCTTATTTGGCACTATACTATTATTAAATTTTAACATTTGTGCCAGCCTATATTCTCCGATAATTGTGGCAAATTATGCAGGGTATAATTTTTAGGAGAGCAATCGTTCGCACTGACGGATAAGTTCCCATCCTTTCGAACGACAGTTGTGAATTTAGCAGGATCCCGTGCTTCTGAGGATCCTAGATTTTGATTTCGAAGTGTTAGACGGTTAAATTTCCACGATTAGATGAATCGGTCAGAATCCTTAGTTCTCTGGAGCTCGACATGGTATATTATTATTAGTTAAAACGCCATTATCACCACGTAAACCGACCGTAAATGGTGCCTCAAACCAGTCGTAACCGGCTGGCGGTGGTTTCCCCTGAAATGGGATTGCTTTTTCAATTCAATAAAACTTTAATGTCCATTTTAAAATGGAAAATTCCCCGGTTTTCGCAGATATAAAATGCGGTTACTATATCTGCCGTGACACGAATACACACAAAGTTTATGCATATTCAGCAGAAAAAACAAAAATACATGATAATCCGCGTAGTTTTCTAGGGATGGCTTGGCTTCACGTCGAGTAAAAAAAATTGTTTCGCCGCTAAAACAGACAAATATACTAGTGACTTTTTCGCACTATACTATTATTTGTTTTTTATAATTTGTCCCCTATACTGTTATTCGGCACTATACTATTGTTAAATTTGACTGATTTGCCACCCTATACTTTTATTTGGCCTATACGTTTATTTGGCACTCAAGAGTACACGGTTTTTGGGCCTTGAAGTTGTACTTGACATTCGCACTGCTCTACCAAAACTTGACTGGCTGGTGCATAAGTCATAAGCTTTTGCAGTGGCTGCCTTTTCTGCCACACAGTGCCGGGCAAGTCAGCTAGTTGTTTATATGTGGGGTGGTATTGCTGCTCTTCTGTGCCACATGTCGGCTGACCATTGGCTGACTAGTTTCTTTGCTGGAGCAAAATGAAATAGTTTAACCATTGTCTTTGTAATGTGTCTAACACATGCTGGTTGTTGTTTCAGAAGTAATCTGGGTGATTCTGTCGGTGGAGGAGAGTGGTTTACTGGGGGTAACACAGCAACTATCTCAGTTCGGTGGAGACTTTGCCAATGCTCAACCGCATCAGCCGATGCAGAACCCGTTTGCTTCACCGAGAAAAATGGACTTGGAAGAATTACCATCACAGGCAGTAGCAACCATGTGTAGTGCATCGTTTGGCTGTCTCCAGCCAGGTGGCGTAGCTGTTTCACCTAGTGCTGTTCAGGGTAGTTTTAATTCGTCAATGGCAGGGGATATTCACACGACGACAGTGACAGCTTCGCACGTGAAGGCAGCTTTGTATCAGGTATGTGTAGCCTTTGAGTCACTTTCATCTTTGTTTATTGTTTGCGTTAGAATAATTGGGAAGATTGTAGATACTGTCACATAGGGTTAGATACATTTCACATAATCTCAGCTCTGTAATCAAAGTGTAATGCGGTACATGCTCTTAATGAAAGTTAGAAATGCTAACACAATTGATCACTTATTATGAGCAAGAATCAATATGCTCAAGAACCCCTAATTATCCAAGGAGAAAACTGAGTGTAGAGAGTTGTTTGATTTCCAGTGAGTTAGCTAATGAATGAAGCCTAAATACTTTTGGTGTGATTATTGACTTTATTTATTACATGATCTATGTGTCATACAACACTCACTGCCATAAAGATATAGGGTGCAAGAAATTTATTGAAAATGTGTGGAACATTTTAATGTTTTGTAGTAGCACATGTGTTAGAGTGTTAGGTTCTCAGTCGAGAGGACCAGGTTTCAAATCCTCTTGTTGCAATTTCGAAGCTTGGGTCATTCCATGTTGCCTCAATTCACTCTGCTGTATAAACATATGCCTACCTATAAACAGTGGTGTATGAATGTATAATATTCTTTGTGTGGTAATTACAGTGTGGCTGAGGGGGTGAAATATATAGCCTTTTGAGCAGTTCTAAGGACTGGATACTGCGCTATATAAGAACTTACCTTTTTTAATGTCATTACCTGCAATTTGTGGCATCAAAGTGACATTGTAAGAAACTGCACTTTGTTCATGCTGAATATGTTTCTTTGCAGTTTAGTTCTTTCTGGTCTTCTGTCCTTAATGTTTCTCATTTTTGTGTTTGTAGAACTCAACAGACTCATCAATAGCATCGGAGCAGCAAGACTCAGGTGCAGAATCTAGTGGAGCGCAGGAGGTGGACATGTCTTAGTGTCCGCGCTCATTCATCATAGTCTTGTCCATCTTATCTGTCTGTATTGCTGGACCATTGAAATATTGCTACACTGAAGAGCAACCCACTCCATCCATCACCCATGAATTACTGATCATGTTGAGAATTTCAATGGGTTTTGATCATGTCCTAAGTGTATGGCAACATTGCGATTGCTGACGGTTGATCTGGCCTGTATCCAGGTAATGTGTTCTCACTGTTCATGTAGATACTTAATGTATGTGCACAGTTTCCATGCTGTGCTGGTTGTTTCTCATTGCAGATGTGATTGATGTAGAAGGTGATGCTGGGCTATTGAGTCCGGTTTGTGTCTACAAAAATGGCTATTTCAAAGAAAACTGCCATTTCCCAGTCACTCTAAAGATTATGTGCTGAAGAATTTATTAATTTTGTGAAACTATCTTGGTATTGTTCTGTTGAGTATTATTGTGTGTGTTGTCTGCTATTACTGTGCACCTGTAGTACTCTATGTGTGATCTACACTCGTGGCCTCACTGCGAGGAACAAACATCTCATATATTTCACTCGGTTGTGGAATTGAGGGTAACTTAATTAATGTCTTTGTATCATGATGCTTGCAAATAAAAACTGGATTTTTATCCAGAATGTTTCATGAAAAACATCTTTAACCTGGCATGTTCACTATTTGTTAATGCAATGCCATTTATGGAATCTAAACAAAACCCTACCCTTTATATGCTCTTCTAAGAAATTCCAATTGGCTTAGCAGATTATGTTGAAGCACCCTGCTTTTGGGCTGGAGTAATCATGTCCAGTAAAATACAATCACATAAACCATGTCGCCAGATGATATCAGCTGTTTCATACACACTGATATGGTGTATTTTATTGTTATACACAGACATATATATATATACTTGTGTCGCAAATATACTAGCATACCATGTTTTAAAGAATATTTAACATTTATTGTTTGATACTAATATAAGATGGTGTGAGACAGGTGTTTGCAGGAAATGTCACAGTAGCTTTACGAGATCTGCACTTGATGTGTGCATGTGTACCAAACAAAACAGAGACACGTGTATTTTTGGTACTACACTACCCGGCCATTCAAGTAAGCACTTGTCTGATGCACTTGTTAATGTGTGGACCTAGGGGTCGAAGGTCAGGACCATGGGAATTGGACGTCTTGCCACCAAAAACTAAGCTTGACGTGAGCATGCACTCATTTTTTACCACTGTACCCACAATTTAAAATAAACTTGCCATCATGTTAAAATCATCTGAAACTATAGCTACTTTCCGCAACAATCTTTACATATTTAAAAAAATTGTATTTTCACCCTAAATCGTTAGTGGTCCTTCAATTTGATGTTCACCATATCATTAATGATTCTGGTATATAGCACTTCTGTGCCCAAGTCTTCGAGGATTTAGATGCTATATAAGTTTTTTTATTGGTATCTTAATCCTGGATATAGGATCGGTTCATTCTGATTCTGAATTTTGGGTATTGAGCGATAAGTCTAAATGTTGGGGATTTTCCAACCTCCCCCTTTGGTCTAGCATTGGCAGGTGTGTCACATTCTATGGTTGCCTTCATATCTGCCCACACAGAGGGGGCGATATTTGTCTGGGCATTTTCTATTTGACTCTCTTCAGAAGAGAGAAATGGTCATTCAATCTGTGATGGGCAACACAAATGGCTCTCAGGGTCTGCATGCTTGTACTGCACATTTCATGTGCAGAACTTCAAGTCTTGTGACCACAGATAAGGCAAACTGAATACTTTCACCCGATATATTGCGATGGTGTTTTTGTTGTTTTTGATTACTACTGAATTATTAGATTTTAAATTTGCTTCCATGTATGTATGATATGTGACATTTCAATGAAAGAACTGCATGGTTAAAATGTGGATTGAAGCCTCCCTGTTCATTTGCTATGGTTTATGTGGAGAGGCAAATGGAATGTCATTCTCTTGCTATGGTTTATGTGGAGAGACAAATGGAATGTCCCCAGTTTTCATTTGAAATTGTTGCCCGTATAGGGTTGTGTAACATGGAGTATCCACAGTTTTAAATGCATTTGTCTAGTTGGCCGTTTTAATCATGGTATGATTCGAAGCTCTGTAACCATGCTAGCATTCTGGCTGTGTAAGTGGCATATTGTTGTTGAGGTGTTCAAATGTCCAGTGTGTTAATTAAATAGATGTAAATCATAGGAACATTGTACACCTCCATCGATCTCCAGTGTGATCTCTCGTCTGATTGTGTACTATGGGTACATGTTTTTCCTATATGTGAAAATCTTTCTGTCACTGACAGACTGAGTGAGCAGGAAAGTGGGATTGCTGCTCATAAAACATTTGTGTAGTTGAATCCGCTGCAAAGCGAGGTTCAATCCAATTAGCCACAATGAAAATGGAAATTAGTTGATGAATAAAAACTAATGGAATCTTACATTTGTACGACTACATAATTTCATATTATACAATCTAGGCAAATCTGGGGACAAATCTATCTCCTTTAATGTTCATGTATCAAAAAAGTGCTCAGTTGGAAAAGATACAAAAGCTAAAATTTGTATTATGCGTATAATCTGATATGATTTCTTATAGGGTTTTTACTGATGAACTTAATTGGTTCTTAGAAATGAGATAATATATGTTAAAATTGTGTGATTCTGGGCACTATGAGACAAACACCAGTAGCTACACCAGACCAAGTAGCACAGTTCAGACTGGACATGTTTAAAACACTTCTGACAATGCAGATACCAACTCATAATTGCATCTGAACATTTTATTTAAAACAGCACCTAGGTCATTCCACATGAAATCAATCAAAAAGGCCTAAATATTCTCAACCCCCTCCGATTTTAATGAAATTTGGCACTCATGTCATACCTATTGTGAAATTTACCTATGCCAAATTTAAAACTTGTGAGTGAAATAGTGTTAGGAGTTATTGGATATTAAATGTAAATATATTAAATATGCATAAAAAATGGCAATAATTTTGTGTTACCTTGTAACATGTATGTAGACATAACTTTGGCCTTAATGATGCTAAAGTACTGATAATGCTCTTGTATTAGCTTTATTTTAAGACCAACATCAGCACTTTAGCACCATTAGGGCCAAAGTAAACTTACATATTAACAGGTAACAATTTTTTTTTCATTTTTTAAGCATTAATATGCAATAACTCTAAAATTTGGTGTATGTAAGTTTCACAACAGGTCCATTATATGTGCAAAATTTTATTAAAATTGGATGGGTCAAGAATATTGCTGGCTGATTTCATATGAATGACCCACCTGTAAAAATATATTTTCTAAAATGTCACAAAAAGATGACCTATTTCACAAATAGTAGTAGACATGTAGGCAAGAATAGACATGGAATGTTTGAAATGATACAGTAGCACATTGTCCTATATGTGAGCACAGCTCTTGTCCTTGAGTATGGCTTGCAGGGTCTTGTGGGTAACTGACCTAAACAAGAAATGAGAAATATTGTTACAAATCATTTTTGTACACATTCACACTCTGTCACAAATGTTTCAACGGAGAGTCATGAATATAATATCATGAAATTAACTGACTGATGCATTTCTGCTTTGGCACAATAAACTGATATTGCTACGGTTGACTTCACCATTCACCATTCACACACACCTGCTTGGGCAGTAAAATCAGCAATATAGGAGAAGACATGAAAGCTAGCATCCAAAAAGCTAGTGTTGCTTTCCTCACTGAGGAAAATCTGGAAGGCAAAGATCAAGTTAAACACCAAGCTGGGAATATCTAACTCAAATGTCAAGTCAGTGTTGCTATACAGCACGGAGGCACTGAGAATGACGCTGCTAACACTGAAAAAGATACAGACTTTATCTGTCAGTGTTGTTATACAGCACTTAGACACGGAGAATGATGCAACAAACACTGAAAAAGATACAGACTTTATCTGTCAGTATTGCTATACAGCACTTAGACACAGAGAATGATACAACAAACACTGAAAAAGATACAGACTTTATCTGTCAGTATTGCTATACAGCACTTAGACACGGAGAATGATGCAACAAACACTGAAAAAGATACAGACTTTATCTGTCAGTATTGCTATACAGCACTTAGACACGGAGAATGATACAACAAACACTGAAAAAGATACAGACTTTATCTGTCAGTATTGCTATACAGCACTTAGACACGGAGAATGATACAACAAACACTGAAAAAGATACAGACTATCAATAGATGCTTGAACAGAATTATGAATTTGAAATGGTCTGACAAAGTTAGCAACAACTCTTTCTAGGAAATTACCAAACAGCTTCCAGTAGAAGTGGATTGGCCATATACTACGAAAACCGGCTCAGAAACATCTGGTGGTGTGATGTGGAAACCGAACTGTAGAAGATGGGCTACACCTGGAATGAAATAACAATAATGGCTTAGAACAGGACACAGCGGTGAGCTATTGTGGATGGTCCTGGCTCCCAGTGAGCAAACAGGCCTAGGTAAGTAACTAAATAAAACACCCACTGTTGCTTATAACAAGATAACCTGTATTTAATGGTACAAAGTCTGATCTTTTTATTGGAAAATCATGTACTAAATTATACCAGATTCTATTTTAACATCTTAACCACCCACCCAACGGTGTTTTAATGAATCATATTTTATAAATATTCTTTGACCGCTACGTGTTTAATTTGTGCTGGACGAATATTATGTTAACATTGCATGCTGAAAGGCAATATAAACATGATTTTACGATATCAACGATTAGACTCTGTACCTTTAAAACACAACATAATACACATACTTCCATGCCGCTCATAGCCACACAACCCATGTCCTACTACCAGGCTTACCTCATGGCGTAGGTCGGCACAGCTGGCAAGTAGAGGGCGAAGAACAGGAGCTCCCTGGATGAGAGGAAGTAGCACTTCTGTGTAGATGTACAGATGTATGACTCCTGGGGCTTGTGGGTCAACTGGTGGTGCAGCTCTGGATAGCATTCTGTTGAAGCAGGAGAATTCAATACATTATGGCAAACAACATTATTCATGGCACGTACAACTAAGAATAAAACAACGGTTGGTAGATTTAAAAATTTAATTACAATTTCTGAAAGTGGTTGTTTCGCTATTGGTGTCAACCTTCTTCAAGCCATAGAACATCTTTATGACAAGGCCACCGGCTCAGTCCACATGAATGGCAACTTGGCGGAATGGTTTCGCACAGCCATTGGAGTCCGCCAGGGCTGTTTTCTCTCACCCACTCTATTTAACATATTGGAGAGGATCATGACTGATGCCCTTGAAGATCACGTAGGAACAGTCAGCATCTGAGGCAGGACAGTAAAAAATTTAAGCTTTGCAGAAGATATCGATGGCTTAGCAGGGGATGAACAGGAAATGGTCCACCTAGTGAGCTGCCTCGACAAAACATCTGCGTCTTATGGAATGGAAATTAGTGCTGAGAAAACCAAGCTAATGACCAACAACATCATTGGCATCAACAAGAAGATCAACGTGAGGGGACAAAGATTAGAAACAGTGTCCAACTTCAAGTATCTGGGTTCACCACAGACGAGGGATCCAAACCTGACTGCCCCAACACCAGCAAAGATAAAAACATCACCCTTCGATCCAAAATCAGACTGATGCGATCACTTGCCATGGCAATATTTCTATATGCATGCGAGACATGGATTCTTACACCCAAACTACAAAGAAGAGTACAAGCCATGGAAATGAGGTGCTATTGAAAGATCCTTTGCATCTCATGCAAGAACAATGTAACCAATGAAGAGGTCCACAACAGAATCCAACAAGCATCAGGCCTTATGAGGATCTCCTGACCACAGCTGAAGTGGTATGGGCATGTCTCATGAACATCCAGCCTGACAAAGACCATCCTCCAAGGCACCATTAAGGGAACAACAAGAAGAGGAAGACAGAGGAAGAGGTGGGAGGACAACATCAGAGAGTGGACAAGCCTGGACTTCTCGGAGACACAAAGGGTGGCAGATGACAAGCAGAGGCGGAGACAGCTGGTTGTGAGGTCATCGGTAGCACCCAAACGACACTCCAGGTTAAGGGATTGATGATGATGAGTCAGTTTTACTACATAAAATAGAGGGGCAGGATTCAGTTATGGGGTGTCTAGTAACTACCATCCTAGCATGATGGAGAAAACATCATTGCATGCCATCGTCACAGACATTTTATTCTACGACATGTCATTTGTCATTGACACTGATGCCCTATAATTGTCATATGTCTCGGACACTGGTGTCTTACCATTGTCAATTATCTTTGACACTGGTGTCTTACCTTTTTCAATTGTCTCTGATGCTGGTGTCTTACCTTTGTCAATTATCTATGACACAGGTATTTTACCATTGTCAATTGTCTCCAACACCGGTGTCACTTGTTTCTGACACTGATGTGTTCATTATTGTCATTTGTCCATGACACTGGTGTCTTACCATTGTCATTTGTCCATGACACTGGTGTCTTACCATTTTCATTTGTCCATGACACTGATGTCTTACCATTGTCAATTGTGTCTGACACTGGTGAGGGACAGAGGTTTCCCACAACAGTCCTGTAGAAGCTCTCCAGCACTTCTTTCCTCCTCTTTGCACTCATCACTTTCCCTATTAAACGAGACAAAATAAAAATTAGAAATTTGGGCAGTTATGTAGATCTTGCCAGGGGCCATCTGTTCACTCATAAATGACCATACACTAAGTTGTTGTTCAAAGGTATGAACATCCAAATCTATAACCTTTGTCCACGTGTCAAATTATTGTTGTACTGTATTTTTATGCTGTAACATAAACATTAGATATTACCTGGATATATTTATTCATATATGATGTGCGGCAGTAAGTGAGGGGTTGTCCCTAAAAAACAGCAGGAGGTTGGCCCAAAAAACATGGCAGATTAGAGGTTGAGACCCATGCTACACCTCCCATAAGTGAGGTTTGCCTTAAAAATGGGGAAGGTGGGAGATTAACTGTCAAAACTGGTGGGAGATGGAAGGTTGAGACTGCCTGTCACCTCCCCCCCTCCACCGTAATACAAGCTCACTTGTTTGAAGATCTGTCCACTATTCACAAAAGGTATTCCTTTTAAATTCGACTGACATGCTTGTTAGTGCTCAAACATTGATATGACATAGTGGTTTACCGTGTCTCCGGATGTCAGCACTGTGGCCTTCCAACGATGACAAACATCTATGAGTTGTCACGTTAACCAGTATGAACCTATGGCAGAATATCATATGTGATATTTCAACATCTTGCTTGGATTACAGAGGCTTGATATGACACTAACATCAACATTTTTGCAACAATGAAGACGAAAAATTTACAAGATAAAACACTGAACTTGAAAAATATTATTTACTCATGCTAAAACTTTTTTAATATAAATTTCATTTACCATATGGTCATCAACAGAAACACAAAAGTATACATACTTAGCATTCATTCCGAGCATTCATGCAGGCATGCATGCACGCACACATGCATGCACGCATATGTTTGTATCTTTGGTGATATTTTTCATAAGTAAAAAAGCAGTTTGTTACAACAAACAGAAGTATGAAAAAGATGTCAGTGTCTCCTACCCAAGCATGTTTTCATCAAGGACAACTGAATTAGGAATGTTGCTAGGATGTTGCCGCAGGACACACTTGAGTGATTCAACTGACGATCTCCAGAAACGCTCCACCTACAAATAACACATGGATGTGCTTTAATTAAGATAAACAAACACTGTCAGAACATCGAGTCAGATATACCTACACTACAGATTGTTCCTTAAACCTGTTTACAACTATTTAATGCTAAATCTGACAAAGATAATGGAAATTATACAGTCATTACAAAGCGATTGATATTGCATTATCATTACATAAATTGTCGTCTAATGCTGTAACACTGCTATCTGTGTCACGATACATAACGATGCACAGTTTAACAGAAACAATTTATTTGTGCCACACTACACGGCTGTAAATACCTACTGAAAACATGTTCAGGAAAATTTTGGTAGCAAAAACCAGTGATGTCTCTACTGTGAGATTTCAACACGGATCAAGAGATTTTTATTCCGTTAGTGGAGGTTATGTTGGCATTGATTACATTGCATCATGAGAAAAGTATCGTGATTCATAGATGCATCAATGAATCACTAGAAATGACAATGAAAAGCAGAGCACTCAACATGGCATAACTAATTGCTTCTACCCCAGCTGAAACAAATCCACATTGTACCTCTCTCTCGAGTTGAGCAAGAGACGGCGTGGGGCCACAGAGGATGCAGACTTCAATGTCTTGGACGAGTTGGAATGACAGGAGTCGATGAGGAACCTGCAGACAGACAACCACACATCATTTACACATCATAGTCATCCTTTAAATAATAACATTTCTACAGTGCCTAAAACCACAGGGATCCAATCTCTGAGGTGGAACAAACCAAAATTGTTAGGCATGATGTCATGAACAGGGACACGCAAAAGTCATTGTCAGAGTGAGGGACCGGATGACAAGGATTTATTGCCCATATTTGGTGTTTGTGGTCAAATACACACCAAATACAGCACCTTGTATTGGATGTACCAGTATTTGACCTGCTTGAACAAGCACATTTTATTATCTTAACTATTGGTACATACATACTTACTTAATGCATTTCTGCACAACTTAATTCACCATTGATGCTTTTAAAGGAGCAGAATATGAGATTATATAGTTTACAGGTTGTATCGTATATTTGGCCCTTTTGATATAGCATATCAGAATTTAACCCTACTGCATGTATTTGAAATATTAATAAAGCATATTTATATTTGATCGAGTGTATTTGTATTTGAAATTTTAAAATAGATCATATTTGTAGTTAATATTTTTAAATGCAATTTATTGAAATTGTTTACTCCAAGCTTGGTCCGAACTGGGCAGACCAAATAGTTTTATCTATCTTGCTGTATTCTAGCCATTTGGTGGATAACTGAAATCTATAAAATTACGCAAAACAATCATACATAATTGTGCCATCACAGAGTTACGTCATTAATAATTTCTCAATTGATTAGCGTGTTTATGTGGGGCGCGATAGCATACCGGTTAGAAGGCCGGACTCTCAATCGAGAGAACCCGGTTTCAAATCCCACTGCGGTCGCTTCGAACCTTTGGCAAGTTTGATCACCCCACGTTGCCACAGTTCACTCAGCTGTATAAATGAGTACCTGGCAATACAGACAGTGGTGGATATGTGAACGAATAGCCTTTGCGCAGCAATTGCAGCGTGGCTGAATACTTCCCAAAGAAGTTGAGATGGCCTTGGAATGAACAGGTCTGCCAGGGGGTGAAGTGTAAAGCGCTTTGAGCAGTCCTATGGACCGGATACCGGGCTATATAAGAACATACCTTTTACCTTTACCTTTCTAATTATGTCAGTGGGTGCCACGTACCTTTGGACTGGTGATTGGAAGAAATACTGCAACATCCCTGGAAGCACTTGTTGTCAACTCGTTCAGAAGTAGTGGTAACAGAACCAGCTCCAGGGCACTCAGCTCCCACCACTTCTTGGTTGCTACGGCAACCTTGCCAGCAACCAGAAGACATCCATATGGACTTCGAGCCGCTTCAGCAAATGTGTCCAAGTAGGTCTGAGGCACAGAAAGTCTAGGGGTTACTGATGTAAATCTCTTTGGAAATGTGCAGTCTCATACGATGAACTATATCACTCATAATACTACAGGACAAATTAGAATCGTTGCAATACAATAACAAATAATAATTCGGTGCTGAGCGTCAGACACAAAAGAAAAAAAACTTCTTAAACTAACTGCACAAATTAACATGGATAACTTGCTTCTTCTTTTTTCTTCCGGGTACGAGTCAACCCTCTCTTCAAGGCTTATAGACTCGGTGTGTGTTCACACGTGCTAAAGTGCTGTGAGAGAAAGTAATAAAATATTTGGAAGAAAGAGAAAAGATGATAGTGTGCGTGTAGAACTGCAATTTGAGGAGAGGAAAAGTTAATAATGTGAAAACTGCAATATCAATTAATGTTGCAAGCTGGAGATCTTCTGTCTGAAAATTTCCAAACTTGATGCTGTAGCTGCGTTGGCTGGCAGGTTATTCCAACTGGCTATGGTACGAGGTAAAAAGCTATACTGGATGAATTGCTTAGTGATTAGGGGGAGTTGAAAAGCTTCGGAATGCTGTGCTGAGAGAGTCTCACCAGGGGTATAAGTTGGGGGAATAGGTCCAGGGTGACTATACCATGCAATGTCTTATAAAACATGACAAGGCGGATGCAAGTATTTGATTATCACAAGAAGATGGATCGGCCATGTTTTATGAAAGAATGATGACAATATAGCAAAAACACACTTGAGGTGGACCCTAAGGTAAACGAAAACAAGGACAATTAAAATTACCTGGAGGAGAACTGTGAAGGGTGAATTATGAATAACGCACCTCAGGTAGGTCAAGGCCACTATACACAGAAGTACAAAATACTGCAAAGATAATGAAGCACACAAACATATGTAGCAAATTAAAAATCAGGAAGTGTCAGTTTATTCACCTGTAGTATTGGGTTCTCCTGACTCAGTATCACGTCAACACATTGGGTTGTGCAGGAGAATGAAGCGTGTGACGCTGCTTCGAGCAACCGGTCAACGAGACCGAAGGCAATCTTCAATCACACAACGAATATTAATTTTGTCTGCAGGCACCAACAGAGTTAAATCATATAAATTAATTTAAATTGCATAATAAATTGGACATTTGGTAATACGAATGCAAGGGAAGGACGGAGGAATATTGTCCTGTCTTCATGCAGCAAACATATTATATATATATATATATATATATATATATATATATATATATATATATATATATATATATATATATATATCAAAGTAAACATGCAGTATATATATATATATATATATCAAAGTAAACATATAAACATTTAAATTCATGTCAAAAATTAATGACAACATGCATTCTACTTTAATGGACACCATTAAAATAGGTTGAGCTGGTTTTAGCTGGTTTTCTCTCTTCAGTACTCCAATGAGCCCACCTTTATCTCTTTCTTCAAGCGCTCGACATTCTTGATGTTTGTGATGTCATCCAGTCCATAGACCAGCACTATGCTCTGGAAGATGTACTCGAGCAGGCGGGCCAGGTACACGTCACTGGCACAGTCATCCTTCGTCACCAGGATCAGGGTGATGCTGAAACAAGAGACAACTGTTACAGATAGGGAAAGGGGAAATCTGACAGGGAGAGAACACAGCTACATGTTGTGGGAGGCAGATGGGTGGGCTAGTTTGCTGGCAGGCAAGCAATAGACAGACAGCAAGAAAAAGCACTTTTGAAAATTAACTCCACATTCCACAATAGACGAACACGTTTTAATAAAGAAAACTGTGAGAGATAACATGCTGGAAAAGCTCTACTCACAAAGACAACTCTGATTATTTCTAAGCTTTTTGACGTTCTTCCTACACCAATACCTTACAACATGGGGCAGCCAGGCCACGTCAATAAACTGTGTCACTGTTGAAGATCAGATGACATATCAAATATTTATTGTCATTGACCTACAGCTTTTCATGTTGACTAGTGAACTAAATGGCTATATGGTAAAATTCTGCAACTTTGTTTCAACCCATTAACTATTCACATCCACCTCTTTGTAATATGATACACACTTTCATGAAAATGTTATTGGATGCTGAACAACTAACTATTTTCTTTAAGCTAAATGATCGTAACTTACTGTACAATAAAAAAAAATATAGGTAGACCAGCTAAACTCGCTAACTTTCTGTGGTTGTGTGTACCTGCTGTGAAATGCCTTCCACACAATCTTTGAGTCGACTGTGGTTACCGAGTGGAGTTGTGCGCCATGGGAGCTCGCAAACATATACACTCCATTGAGGGTGCCAATCACAGAGAATGGAAGCTGCAACAGGAGACCGAGACAAGACTCCTGCATCAAAAAGTACTATTACATGTTTTGACGCACCCCTGGGGAAATGTTTCTGATGCATCCCTTTTTGTTTCTGGAGACATTTTGATGCACCTTTTTAATGTTGACGCTTTATCGATTACATCATAGGATACTTCGATCACAGGCTTTTGCTGACAGGTTGCTACTAGTGATTGATGTATCAATGTTGGCAAGTTTCACCCCCCAAGGTTGGGTTAAACCTCCATTTTGGGCTAAACTGGATTAAACCAGAGTTAAACTATATTTTACCACACAATGAAAGAATACAGTAGTTTTATATAGCTTTATTATCAATACGAAACAGTGAAGAATCACATAGTTAAGCATCATGGTACACATGCTGAAATGCACCTCAGTAGAAATGCCACATATTATCGTTTTCATGTCATCTTTCACACAGGACAATTTTGTTACAGTCTTATCATAAGACAACCTGACAAATGTTCACCAGTCTAACTCCATGGAACCACAAAGTTCTCTATACCATGTCATAAGCTTCGCTGCTTTCTCCAAACCCAGCCTATTGTGATGTGTCGTCTGGATAGCTCCAAAGTTTGAGAAAATCCTCTCAATTGAGGCTGTACTTGATGGGAGACAGAGCAACACAATGGCCAGAGATCACACAACGGGCATGTTCTCTTGACATGGTAATCATGATCTTGAACTGTGTCTGTTCAGCAACATTGAAAGGAATATTGCAAGCATAGAAGAATCAATGAGTGTGGCAGTGTTGGAGTCAGTCTTAATCATGTGGACATCTGAGACTGGAATACGCTTGGCAACATTTATGTTCACTGCCAACAACTGGATTCACCCTCTAATCCATAAAGTTAAATCAATTATCAGAGCCACAGAGCCACCACCAATTCATGGTTAAGTCAGTTAGCTCAAGACTTGTTCACCACATTCTATACACTTGGATTTAGTCCCATCCAATTTTTTAAAAAACTGTCTTAGTCCACCTCCCTTAATAGTAGCCATAACAATAACGTCATCAAACTATCACTGTAATTAATAACATTCAGATTCAGGACTATATAGCGTTTTCAAACAATCACTAATGATTAATGTACAACACTTGTGCACCACTTGGGACTGGTGGCAGGGCTAATTCAATTGATCTATTTAGCAATTAGAGGACACAGCAGGTTAGACCTCCCTCTGGACACTGTCACTCACAGTGTTGTGCAATGTCTTAGTTGGTGAGTTGAGCTAACTGACTTGACCATGAATTGGTGGTGGCTCTGTGGCTCTGATAATTGATTTAACTTTATGGATTAGAGGGTGAATCCAGTTGTTGGCAGTGAACATAAGTGTTGCTTGCTGAGAGGTTGGATTACCACCTGCCAGTCTCCAAGGCTCAATATCCCCTCTACTTTAACCTGCAAGCTGACACTAGACTATACTGGTGTAGCTCCTGACTTGAATCACTACACTTCTTCTGATGAAGACTCAGCTAGCAATTAATGGCACTGTCCACTGTGAGGTCAACAAAGGCATTTTACGGCTATGGCTAACTGATAAAAGTCCCTTTTATTATGACTTCCTGGCCTGGTTTAAACAAATAAAAGGATCGTCTGAACTGGTAACTAGTACTAGTTGTGTGCATTTCAGTGCCCTGCGCGGGCCGGGCTTTGGGTCCAAGCCTCGACATAATTTTGCAGGCCGGGCCTGGGCTTACATACTGCGGGCTGGGCCTGAAAACAATTTAAACACATCGGGCTTGGGCCGGGCCTAGTGTGAGCGGGCCAGGCCGGGCCAGGGCTGGGCAGGGACATAATAAAAATATTCATACAAAACACCGATTATTACTTTATTTTTTAATAAAAACTGATTATAAATTGTAATTCCGGTTAATGAATGCTTGAAATTATTTCTTCAGTATTATATAGTTGCAAATTGAGACCTTGCATGGAATCTAATGGCCCCATAAGTTCACTTGGCTGGAAGTAGCCAGCCCCAAATGTTTACTTTAGAAATATTTGCAGAGGCAATCAAGCCATGATTTAACCATCAACTTATCACCCTTTGACCCTACCAGTGGACATTCTATTGTCTAGGTCTTCCCTCCAAACATTGCCCACACTGCCTTGTGCCCACTAGGCCACTAGCCCACTACCCAGTACCCAATGCAGTTGGTAACTGGTATTTCTCCCCAGTCCTAATTCATTCACACATGTCTGAACCTGTCTGTCTCAGGCTAGTGACAGCAGGCCTGCTGGAAATGCCACTGGGTGTCAGTGCCAGTGGTTGACATTTAATTGAAATATCATGTTAAATTATGTTAACTTAGTTGAGCTAATTCAATTAACAATATAAATTGGGGTTATGGCTTGCATATGGGTTAGATAAAAGAAATCTCCTACCCTAACCATAAGCCAATACATTAAAGCCAAATATAACAAATGCTATCATTTTTAATAGTAATGACACTAAGATGTTTTTCTTTATTTTTCTTCAGGATATTCGTAAGTTTGAAGAAGTTGGTGGTGCTGGATTTTTAGAACTCATCCTCGTCTTTGTTATAAGATTATAGGTTTATCTTCTCTAAACTTAGCAGGCCGCGGGCTTGCAGGCCGTAGGCTTACCCATCTTTGGCCCGCGGGTATGGGCCTGAAACTTGCAGGCCGGGCTGGGCATGGGCCAAACATTCACGGTCTGGGTCGGGCCTTGGCCTAGATTCTAGTTTGCAGGTGTGGGCCGGGCCGGGCCGGGCCGGGCTTGAAAACTTACTGCGGGCCTGGACCAGGCCTGGACTCTAACTGCTAATTGCGGGCCGGGCTTGGGATCAAATTATAGGCCCGCGCAGGGCACTAGTGCATTTGCACCAGTTTAACCCAGGTTAAACTACAACCCTGTGATGTACTGTAAGTGACTGTATGCTATAGAAAGTCTTGGCTAGCTGTTGAATGAGTGATTGTTTGTACCAGCTTCACAGACCCTCTGTCACACATGGCGATCACCGTTTCACTGTTTGTTTCTATGGAATAATTGAACACCTCTCAGGACAGCGAAATCACTACAAGTGTTTAAAACAGTTTTAAAAACTCACCTTTTTAAAAAGCTTTTTTATAACTCTGACACCGATGAGGACATTTTATGTGCATGCATTATATATTGTATTAGTTTCTTAGCATATTTATGGTCATTCTTTTAGTTTCAGTGTATTACTTAACTTATTTAAATTAAGAATTTTTAAAATAAAATTGTCTTAACAGTTTTTATGGTTATATTCTTAGTCTTACTTGTACAAATAAATATGTTTAAAGTATTTTTTTTATTTTTTAATATATTTAACTTTGTTCGTAGGTCCATGATCATTTTTAAACTTTTAATTGCATTACAATTATATTTAAAGTAGTGTTATAGAATATTTTAACATGTTTATTTTGTTAGCAATTCTTTTTTATGTTTAGCAATTGTATAGACTATTCTCAGTATAATTATTCTCTTAGCAACTTATGGCTTGTAAAATACTACTATGTATGTAAAACGCATGAGAGCGAACTCAACTGATCGGGCACTATATAAGTACTTTTATTATTATTATACGAATCAAGTCACTGGTTGCTGACATTTTAATCGTTTTTAGGCTAAAAAGTGCAGTGGACGTTGATGCATACATATTTGTGACTGAACAAATGTCCAAAGCCAAGGAAAGTGGGAATTTGACGTACTATTGTCATTATATTTATGGACTTGATGTACATTGCCTGGGGTTGAGGGGTGCATCATGCAATTGACAGGTGCATAAGCCTTGCCCTCAACAAAAGCAAAACTCTTCAAAAGGATTATTAAAACAAAAGCAAAGCCAAGCCTCAGCCTGGGCAGCTGGAGTCAGGGTTAAGCCCAAGAACATGGAACACTATGACAAACACAATATTCTTACAGATGCCCAGCATGGTTGCAGACCTGGCCATTCATGTGAATCCCAACTAATTACCACAACCCAAGACCTTGCAAAATCCCTCGAGTGAACAAGTTGATGCAGTGGTCCTTGACGTTTTAAAAGCATTTGACCAAGTCTCCCACAAATGATTACTTCTAAAACTTTACCATTACGTAATCCGTGGCACATTACTGAAGTGGATCAATACATTTATAACATGCCGATCCCAGCGAGTTGTAGTAGACGGAAAGTCATCTGACTGGGTCCCTGTCACCTCTGTAGTACCCCAGGGAACAGTCCTGAGTCCGTTACTTTTTCTTACATTCATTAACGATCTGCCAACAGGAATTACATCCAAGCCCCATCTTTTTGCAGATGACTTTCTCATTAATAGATCTATTTCCAGCACAGCCGATAGCCTAGCACTCCAGGAAGACCTGGACAAACTCATAAATGGTTCAACTTGTGGCAAATGAAATTTAACATCGACAAATGCCACACCATGAGAATAACCCTCCGTCGTAATACGATCAACACCGACTATCATCTAGGTGGAAATACGCTTTCCATGGTGTCACAATACCCATAACTAGGCGTGACAATGTCCACCACCATGTCAAAACAAAATCATATAAACGACATCACAGCTCGCACCAACAAAATGCTGGACCTAATCAGATGCAATCTTAGAGGAACCTCCCAGAAGCTACGACAAGCTGCCTATATTTCACTAGTCCGACCACACCTAGAATATTGTGGCACTGTATGGAACCCATACACCAGGAAGAAGGTAATTAAAATTTAAAACATCCAGCGCCGTGCGACCAGATTTGTCTCAACTATGGTCAACAAGACAGTGTGTCCGCTATGATCAGCAACCTTCATTGGGACACCCTTGAGAAAAACTCTCCTGCCTCCTCTTGACGTATAGGATCCATACCAAGCAGATTGCCATCAATGGCGATTGCTACCTTGCCCCAATGCTCTCGAACAGTACAAGATATTACCACCTAAGCAAATATCAAATCATCCCAGCTCGCAACTCCTTCTTCCCATGCATGGTCATTTGGTGGAACGCCCTCCTCGGGAACGTGTTGGTAGCTCCAACCTTTGAAGCCTTCTAAGCAGTGACTTATGTTTTTACTCGCACTCTGTTCATACTTTACTCACACCGTATACATACTTTTACTCACACCTTCACATCCGGCACAGCACAGACGTATATACACCTATTCATTACCAGTTCCAGATGCTAAATTTCAGGAGGCTAAATCTGAGGGGCAGTTAATTGTAACTCCAGAAATGGTAGCTAAGAAAATAAAGGTAATGAAGGATAATAAATCACCGTGAGTGGATGGAATTCCTCCAAAACTACTAATGGAAACTCTAAAACAAATTAGTATACCACTTGCAAGAATGTTCAACTTGTCATTAAAAGAGGGATTGTTCTTATTGAATGGAAAGAAGCAAATATCATACCATTATATAAAAAGGGTTCGAGAAATAAGTCAGAGAATTACAGACCAGTAAGTTTAACATCAGTGATTTGTAAATTATTAGAAAGGTTAATTAAAGACCATATGGTGGGCTTCCTTGTTAAGCATAAATTATTAAATTCATCTCAACATGGATTCCTTAAAGCAAGGTCATGCTTAATAAATATGTTATGTTTTTTGGAAGAAATCGCTAAGTGGATAGATGAGGGATCGCCAGTAAATATTGTCTACTTAGATTTTCAGAAACCTTTTGACAAGGTGCCACATCAAAGATTACTACTTAAATTAAAAGCCCATGGTATAGAGGATGGCATAACTGATTGGATAGAACAATGGCTGACTGACAGAAGACAGCATGTTGTAGTATATGGAAGTTTCAAACTGGAAATCAGTTTTGAGTGGAGTACCACAAGGAATAGTTAGACCTCATTTAGAATACTGTATACAAGCATGGAGACCACATCGTAAGGATATAGATACACTTGAACATATACAGAGGAGAGCAACTAAATTATTCCAGAACCAAGAGACCTTAGTTATAAAGAACACCTGATAGAATGTGGTTTAACAACTCTAGAAACAAGGAGGTTAAGAGGAGATCAGAAAATATTGACGTTTTTTTCACTCAAGAAAGATAGAACTAGAGGACATGAGGTAACATTAGTAAAGGATCAGTGTAGACTGGATATCAGGAAGTACTCGTTCTCACTGAGGACAATAAATGAATGGAACAAATTGTCTACGGATTGTGTAACTGCTAGCAGCGTGAATATGTTTAAAAACAAGGTTGACACATATCTCAGGAGGGCGGGTTATAAGTAGGTGAACATTGTTGGACAGAGCAGTGTGGTATTGCAGCTTCAAATCAATCAAATTCTTGGATTGATTAGAAGAAACATAACATACAAGGGAAAAAAAGTTAATTATACCTCTTTATAAAGCAATAGTTAGACCTCATTTAGAATACTGTATACAAGCATGGAGGCCATATCGTAAGAAGGATATAGATACGCTTGAACGCATACAAAGGAGAGCAACTAAAATGATTCCAGAACTTAGAGACCTTAGTTATGAAGAACGCCTGAAAGAATGTGGTTTAACAACTCTAGAGACAAGGAGGTTAAGAGGAGATCAGATTGAAGTTTTTAAGATATTGAATGGGTATGAAAATATTGATAGAAATATGTTTTTCTCACTCAAGAAGGATAGCAGAACTAGAGGACATGAGGTAAAATTAGTAAACGATCAATGTAGATTGGACATCAGGAAGCACTCGTTCTCACAGAGGACAATAAATGAATGGAACAAATTGTCTACGGATTGTGTAACTGCTAGTAGCGTGAATATATTTAAAAACATGGTTGACACATATCTCAGACTCAGGAAGGCGGGTTACACGTAGTCGTAGATGTACATTGTTGGACACTCGATAAGCCAATGGCTTCCTTATCCACTTGCCATCTGGGCATTTGGCTTGGATGGCAAATCTTGTTAAATCTAAACTGGCGTTAAATCCTGACTTATGGACGCTGCCAATTAATGAAGTAGAAGACAAGAAACGCATCACATTTCAAGAGCAAGGCAAGAGTGCGAAGACTCGTTTGACAAAGTTGCAAGGGTCCTAATTTTCAGGCTGCGCATGTGGCAGCCAATCATAGATTAGTTTCATCAATTGTGCAGTATTTTTGTATGTTTCCCTTCAAGTCTTACCGGCCTTAAATCACCCTTTGTGCGACAAAAAAGCGGTACACCCCCACCAGTTGTCAGGCAAAGGCAGTAGGCGGCCATTGCACGTTTCGCCCCATGCCACCCTCTCTCGGATAAATCTGCATCAATTCCAATATTTTATGACCTGCCCACCCCACATGACACCAGAGGGCGACACAGATATTTGCGGTCCGCCCGCGCATCAGTGCGTCATGACGTACGGCATCATGGGATGGAGATGGCGCTGTCTTTCAAGTGCTGTTTTGGACACGGTTCGTTCAAAAACGTGTAAAATGTGATGAATTCCGAGAAGACGTCCGCAAGGGTCCCGCACGGTAGGTTTCTGTACAATACAGGGCGTTGTTTGTCACGGTTGTTCTTCTGTATCATTATTATTTGTCAAATTAATAGAGTTTCTTTTCGGCCTGTCATTGTTTACCGCGAGCTCGCACTGTTGCCCGGCCATGCATGTGTAAATCTATGTTGACATATGATATGTCCGAATATTAATTGTCACATTAACATACGATTTCGGGAATGACTGACGCGGTTCATTCCGGCATTCCATACCGTGGTTACGTTAGTCTTTTGGCGACTGAAGGACAGGCGAATTCCGTCGTCCGAATCGATAGAAACATGAATGAAATTCAGTCGGTGTGATTGAATAGGTTCTGATTGAATAATACGATATGTATGACTCAAGATGGCTCAGCGACAGCGGCTTTCTCGCTAGCAGACAAAGAATCGATCGCGTTTATTCCGCATTCGCTCTAAATTTCACGAGGTCACAGTAATATATCGTTTTCTCTTAACTGAACACTGATCAGTACCTAAAGAAGTTAATATTGTCAGCCGTTAACTGATGCACTGTCCATGGTGGATGCCTAGCCTAAGGAACAAAAGAGGTCTGGAATAGGCCTGCAGCCATGCTGGAGCTAACCAGTGCATAAGTAATCTGTATGTGATGGGCTGTGACCTAGATTTGTTAATTGCTTTTCAGCAGTTAGGCAGCTAAGTGTGAACATTTCCATTGTTAACAGTGAGGGTGGGATTTTTGGTAGGTGTGTACTGAATGGAAGGAATGTTTACAATGGAACTTTTCATTCATTGGTAGCATGGGCCTCTAGTTGAAAAGGTCACACAAAAGATTGCATGCAGACATCAATAGTGTTGATTGAAATAATGGAGTTCCACAATTGTTCGAAATACACATTGTTGTATTAAATAAAAGAATCGATTTAATTAGTTGTATTGTTGGCTAACTTATACTTTGATAGAACTTGTGTGTTATCGAATGTGTGCATGTAAGACAATTAGTAGATATAAATAAAGTTCATCTATGCAGTTGTCATTATCTTTGAATGTTTACATAAATGTGTTGATGCAACATTTTTAGTTGCTTGTTGCTCAAAATGCAGATGTTTAATGACATCATTGAGCTACATGTATCCACACTTATGGCGGTGTGTTGTTTTTAACCTCTCAGTTTATTGGTAATAAAAAGCATTTTCTCTCTTATGAGTAGGTTTGTTTCTAAAATTAAATTGTTATCTTCAGCATAATTCTTCTGTAATATGTGTTTGCTGTGTGAGTTCAGGAAATGTGACACTATATTATGAGTTTCAGTGCAACAGAGCACAAGTTGTGCTTTTGTTACAGCTGGAGAGAATCTGAGGATTACATATATTTTGTAGCATGCCAAAGGTTTTGGCTGATTACTGTTGAAGAACAATTGTTTAAAAACATAATTGATTTTATTCATCAGCAATTAAATTCAATCTTATCCACCCTGTTCAATCCATTGGCATTTAAACTGAGGATTCTCTGCATTGTGAACATCTGTCTTGATAAAGATTATCCATAAACTGTTCAGCCTCTTAAATTGTCAAACAAAGAACCATGAGTTTTGAGGGAGACAATGGTAGTTTTTCTGGCTGCCTTAGCCTTTTTAATAGCCATTTCGTTCTGATGATATTGCCCTGGCAGAAAACAAATTATAGACATGATTTTGTCATTTAAGCAGCAACACAGTATGGTGGAATGTTGGCACTGTTATAACAGTGGTGTGATGATAGGGTTCAAACCTAACTTTGTAAAGTTGACATATCATGTTTGTTTGTATAATGCTTCAACCATTTGGCAATGTTTGTTCTGCTGCCAGTGGTTTGGTTTGTTTAAGTTTGTGGCAATAGTTGCCATTTTACTTGACAGTTCAGTTATTTATGATTGTGTCCTTAAAACCATTTGTGTCTTCCAGAAGTATAACCACATGTGGTGAATGAAGAAAACATTTATTAAGATGAAATTGTACAAAATTAGTGATTATGTGACAAGCATTGATTAAATGCTTCATACGTCTTGTGTGTGTATATAAATATAAATATAAATATAAATATAAATATAAATATAAATATAAATATAAATATAAATATAAATATAAATATAAATATAAATATAAATATAAATATATATATATATATATATATATATATATATATATATATATATTAGGGTATTGTACTACTGTTCATGTTTATACTGACAAATTAATTTCTGAATAAAATAATTATTATTATTCACACTAAAACTTTGTAAGAGGAACACTTACATTATTTTTGATATTTCCCCTGAAACTTAACACTGTCACATCCATGATAAGAGTCTGCTTAAAACAGCCATTACTAGTGGGTGGCAGTCTATACTCTCTGACTAACACATGTGAAATACCCCTTTTGCAGTGACCCTGGTATCCCTGTGAAGTGACTAGTGGGTGGGGTGACACATGTGTATATATTATGTTATCAGTACACAGTCTGGCTGTCAGGCCTATATTATTTAATTACACTAGCAGAAGTGTGAATCATGTATGAGTCATTCAAGATGGCCAGCTTTTCATTTAACATTGATTAATGATTGTTGTGCATGAAACGTCACCTTACATTTTGTCATGCATGGACTGCCCTTGATGGTTTCTTTGGGTAAGCCACATATACTATTAGCTAAATGTCATGTACTGTACATGATATTTGAATACCTTGAGAATCCAAACTGAAAGCAAAGGGCTGAAATCTTTATTGCAGTTTTCAAATCAGAAATTTCGCTTATTCAGAAATATCATCTGGATTGGTGTTTTTACCCAGAAACCCTTCAATTGTACAGTATAACTGCATGTCAGTCAAAACAACAAATCAGTAGATGAATACAAATAATATGGTTTATGAAGGAATGTCTACATATGCAATAAAATATTATTGGTGAAATATTTAAAGAAAAATTTTATTATGGTGATTTAAAATTGACTGTGATTAAGCAAATAGTTGTAACACAAAATACACCTACATTTGTAAATTTCATTTGTTGTCACAATATGGTGCAAATAAACATGTTTTATTTGAAACTAAGATGGAAAGCGACAAAATATTATATATAAGGAAGAAGTGTATCTTGGTATATAGGAATCATATGTGTGATTTATTAAAATAATTATATTCTTAGTACCAATAAATGATTAAATCAAACTGCATACGTAATGCCATCTCTGTTGTGAAATATACATGTTATGATTATGATTTGCGAGTCATAGATTAGCAAGCTTACAGACAGTCATTATTAACTTTGTAGGAAACGCTGCCAAAATTATTGTACTGGGAAATCTCCAAGTTTGCGGAAATCTGGTGGTATTGTCTGAAAAACAATAGAATCTAAGATTGAAGTATAATGTAAGCAGCACCTGGACACATCGCCTAGACACACTGCCCAGTTGGTTCGGAAGACAGCCTTTGATTAGAGCTGTTGCTATTTAGGAGATGTCCAGTAACTGATTTGGTAACATTCCTTCAGTTTCATGCATAATAGAGAGATCATGACAGTGTAGTCACATTGGCAAATTCTTTTCCTTGTTAACCTGTCGTGTCAAATAACCAGGTTACCTGCATGTCTGGGGCTGCATTTAGTAGTAGTAGCAGTCTAACGGATGATAATAGTGTTATTATCATCCGTACTAACAAGTGCTAGGGAGCTTTCTGCAATACTATATCAGCTTTTTTGTGGCATTGTCAGTTTTATTAAGGTCTGTCATACAGGCTAATTGATATATATATATATATATATATATATATATATATATTGACAGTATTGTAGAAAGCTCCTGAGCACTTCGTAGTACAGATGATGGTAGCACTATTACCATCTGCTACTACCAAGTGCTTTCTGTCATACGCACACACGTACACAGCATCATTGTAGCAATTCCCCACAGTTGTCCATGTTCTTATTTTAAAAAGTTATAAAACCCTCCCCCTGGTAATGTGCTAATGTCACTGTCAGTTCTCTGACAAGTTTTGTAAAAAACATATTATATACAGAGTGTGGAGAGTGAGATTTGATTGTAGAACTTGCTGGGACCATCTGGTCATATCCCTTACCCTATTAGTGTCTAGGGCACCTGCAGTGTTGTCCTATTGTCTGCTGCAATCCCTGACAATGACACCAGTAAACTGGGGAGCTGGCACAATCAATCTGTCAGTCACACCACAAGATGGCTGACAAGCCAGATAAGATGGATCAATCAGTACTGTTGTCAGGCCTGGGTCCTCAGCTGGTTAATAACGCCAGTATAGGCTAATGGCATTGCTCTCTAATGCTGCCACTTAATATTTGCACTGACAGTAATGAAACAATGAAATATTTCTCAGGCCATCTGAAGGTTGTGGGTGGAGTTGTGAAGGAACAGATTTAATCAGAATGCCTCTGTGTACCTGTTGTTTTGTTTCCTATGTGGACGCCACATGCATAATTGCATTCATATAACGAGAGTGCATACATATAGGCACATATATTCATGTATGTAGGCACACACCGACAACAAACAGACAGAATGCATGTACATAAATTGTATTAATGTTTGTGTAATGGGCTTAGTTGCCATATGTAAATACAGTCAGACTCAGAATTGGATATCTTCAACACCCAGTTGTGTTGAAGTGTGCGACATGTTTCCAATACCATCTCTTGCAATATTGGAGGATGTAAAATATCTAAAATGGATTGATAAGTTCACACGCACACATCCATGCACACGTGCATGTATATATATATATATATATATATATATATATATATATATATATATATATAATTATATATATATATATATATATATATATATATATATATATATATATATATATATAATTATATACATATATATATATATACATATATAATTATATATATATATATATATATATATATAAATTAAATTAAAATTAAATAAAACTAAACATATATATATATATACATATATATATATGTTTAGTTTTATTTAATTTTATTTAATTTTATATATATATATATATATATATATATATATATATATATATATATATATATATATGTTTAGTTTTATTTAATTTTTATTTAATTTTATATATATATATATATATATATATGTTTAGTTTGCCACTCCATTGATTTGATACTGTGAAACAGCCCCAACATGTGCAAGCCCAGCCATGCTTGCTGCAGTAGTATATGCAAGTGTGTGCATGCATGCGTGCCTGCCATTGTCTGCAGTAGACTTACATCATCAGCAGGTGCAGCTCTAGGATGACTGATACATTAACATATGAAGCTGTGGTGCTACAACAAAGGAACTCTGTCACTGGTCTCCACTCTCAGCCATTGTTGACAGATGGCAAACAGGAGCCCAGCTATTAATACAAACAATTGCAGCTGGATGGTTCACCCCACCTACATGCTGGCTAGCGGTTACCATGGCAACTGGCGAATTCAGAGTACATATTGTACATTGTATATTATACGACGCACAAAGGATGAATTAAATAGGTTCATTAAATAAGTGCACTCTGGGTGATTTATGCACGGCAAATGAGATGGTGCCGAAATTATCTTACCATAGAGCTGAGCTATAACAAAGACTGTGCATCAGATATTTAAATACGGCCAGTGTGCGTGCACACATTCACGTGTTTGCAATTAATGGTTGTGATGTCTGTATGTCATGTTTGTGATTAATGTAACTAAAAATAAATTACTAAATGGTGATTACAGTTTTATTATTTAATATACCATATGTCACTAAAGTAAATTGCTGATATAACTGCTACAGTTTTAATATATACTATAGGCCTATCGTTACATTAATAAACTAAATTACTTAAGTAAATATTGGCTGCAGTTTTAATATACATGCATACATAAATTATACATAATATTGTTAAAATTAATTGCTGAAATAATGATGACAATTAATATAGTTTTAATGTACAATGCATCATTAAAATAAATTGATGAAATAGTGACTACATTTTTAACATACAATATATTATTTGCATAATTCAGATACTATAAATGTTCAATGTATAACCTTTTACAATCAACATGTGTCTTATTGTAGTACAATGTTGCTTTGTTTGAGACATGTCACTAGTTTTCTTTGTACTATGAAGCATGGCTTGATTTTTTTTTAGGTAAGACAATAATATTTGGGTGTGTCTATCCTAGTGAATTATTAGAACAGCAAATGCCATTGGCAAGAATACAACGTTAGGCTTGCTTACAACATGACTGGCACATTTCATTGCATTGTGCTTTGAGAACTTATGTTTTCAGTTTGTTTACACAAACATCAGGCCAGTGACATTTGATTTGCCATGAATTACCCAGAATTGTTGTGCACAGACTCGATCATTAGAAATTAGACAATAAGGATGACATTTGATCTGTGCTGTTACTGTGCTGTTAACTTAGATTATGATTTTTTCCACTTTTTAGTGAATCTAAAATAATCATAATGCCAAAATCGCAAAGTATAACATTTCTCCATAGATGATGGCACATTGTTAGTAGATGGAAATGCTTTGTTTTCATTGATCATGTAGTAACTGATTTTTAATTCTGAACTGATTCATGGGAGCCGATCGATAGGACAGAGGAAACGCTTTAAGGGTGACAAATTTACCCTAACACCTGGGAAGCTGAGGCAATCGATCACACAAAAAGGCACTATGTTGTTTGAAACCAACAGAAGACAATAAATTCTTTGTCTTTATAAGCTCACATCCTTATTATGAATGTTAAACATACTCAGCAACTGAAACTGTCCATAGAAAAACCATCCTTGCTTCGAGGGATCGCTGATGAGTAACTATGTGACACTCCTGTTAATTATTTAGAATTATATTTCTAACATGTTTTTGCTAGACAGCCATACACATTGGAAGTAGTTTCTGACAAGCACAACATACTTGAGTAATTGAAATGTAACAATTTCAATGAAGTTCAGCAGGAGCTTTGTGCCAGGAAACATTTATGTGACTCGGTGACCCTCCTATCTTGAGATGGTCCCTTTAGATTTTACTCCACTGTATTAGTCATCATGCATTACATATCTGTGTGACAAGTCATTGTGGCATATAATAGGGGCTTTCTCAAAGTCTACTTGTGTAACACCCCTTACATATTTAAGCATGATTAGTCAGCCAGTTCTTTGTTCCCAGAAGCCTGTGTTCTCGGTTGTAAATAGCATCTATGATGGTGACAAATCAGTTGCATTCAGGAACTATAATGTTATGAATTCCTGTTGTTGAATTGTTACTGGAGCCATATAATATCAATTGTTTTTGGGTGGGAATCCCTCGACGGACACTAATATCTTAAATGCGGTCAGTTATTTTTCCAGTGTACCTTATAAAATTTAATTGGACACATTTATTATAAATACACCTTTAGTTAAAGTTTAGCTATTAAAACAATCATGACAACTGTTTTGTTTTTTTCGGTATGAAACATTTGCCCTTTGTGATACAACAGAATATTGCCTGACAAAGTCAAGAATGACATAACTACAATATTTTTTTTAGTATCGACTTTCACATACCATTTGTGTTAAACATGAAGCTTGGTATGTTGTATTAGCAATCGCTGCATGACAGTCTTACTACCTTATATGGTTAATGTTCGAAATTACTTCTCACTCCTGAATCATTAGAATCATTAGAAATTAGACAATAAGGACTATTCATTGTCTATGTTTTGGATTTGTACACTGCTCAGATATTTGTGGATAAGTTCGCAGGACCGGGAGGGAATGTAATAAATGTTAAGTGTGTCATTTGGATTGAGGCTAAAAACCTAATTATCAGTAATAAGAGCTGTTATGAGAAAGCTTCTACCTTGACAGGTGTTACTGTGTATATATACGTTTGTATTTGTTACATTGCTTCTACAGACCTGCCAGATTGAAAAAAAAAATTGTAGTTGAAACAAATCCATATAAAAACAGGATATGACCATATACTTCCCAAAAATCTGATTGGTGCATGCGTGCGTGCGTGCATGCGTACATGCGTGCGTGCGTACATGCGTGTGTATGTGTGTGCAAGCGTGTTTAACCTGTGACATTTTCCCGGTGTGTCCCAAGCATTTACCCATCTGCAAGCTTTACACTGTTAGTGAAACAAGGTCTTGTGTCAATCTATACTACAAGACAGTTATTTGTACTCACGCTATAATTATCTAAGCAGTATGGATCGCTGTTAAACAATGTTATGTGCTGTGCTCGGTGGAATTACACAGTACTTAATAATGATAAACTGATGACTGGACTGATGTTGTGTGCTGGCAGGAACACCATCTCATATTTAACATATTGAAGATCGTGATCATATATCTCGTGATGATATCTTTGCTCAAGTATCATTCACAGAACGGCCTCCGTACCTTGGCCGATATTATGGTGAATTATAGCAAATAAATGTTGTCAGGAAAATGTATGATAACAATTTAAGCACAATATTTGTTATATGTTGGGGAAGTAGACATAATGTATTGTGTCACCTGCAAAAGATACTAATGAAATCCTGTATAAGATGCAAATAAAAATTCAATGGATGCTGTGATGATTTAACATTGTGATGGTTAAATTGTTTCTTGACATTCTTGTAGAAGATGGGTTTGATAATACCTCAGCAGGTGGTGACTTTCTAGCTAAATTAATTATCCAGTTGAGGCTAAACATGGAATTTACAGAAAGTTTCTAAAAAACATGGCAGTCTAGACAAGATTTTGAAAATACAACAGGTTATTGCTAGTACGAGTTCAGTTCAATGCTGAATGAATCGAAGTAGACAAAACTGAAATTATTCACTCTTGATTATAAATGACATTTTAGACAATATCAACAAAGAGAAATAATACGTTGTTTATAATTAATACAATAATGAGATTTTAATATTAAAACCTAATTTCATCATAGGTCCAAAGCAGTATTTTATTGAAACATGCCTAATTAAATGAATTATTCTGTTTTAATAAAAAAACTACATTATAGCTTCAAAGAAGTAACATCCAAGTTACTTGTAACATCTTTTCTTTCCATTTCATGTGTTTGAGACCCAGTTATTGTTTTGCCGCCGCTCGGTTAAGGACAAGAACTTGAGATAGACGGTGGTATGCAGCAGAATGAGAATGATATGGAAATTATGATGCCTTAAATAATTTGGACTGGTAGATTAATGTTTTTGTTGTAGTATTAACAGCTGGACTGCTTAAGTTAAGGCATTAAACTGTAACCTAGACAGTATGCTATTCTCACAGGCAACCTAGTTCAATACTAATACAATCAGACAACATTGTGAGTTTATATTGCTCCCTGTGTTTGTGGTAAAAGTTGTCTCTTGGCATCCACTTTTACTGTACCACATATTTTCTTTTATAAGTATTTTCAACCCTCTTGTTGCCACTCTCTTACAAACCTGCCTTTGATATAGATCTCTTCACACAATCTATCCATCTTAATTGTTGTCTTCATACGTCTCTTTCTGTCAGTGTCTTCTGTCATTCTCCTCGCCAGTGCTTTTTGGCATGTCCTGTCATTCGCACGCAATCTCTTGCATACAAACTTTCTATCAAACCAGGAATTTATTATTTTCCCATCTTGCTGTTATTACAACATTTTTATTTATAAGGTATAATGTTATCTTATCCTGCATTTATTTATTATCATATTAGTTGCTTAAACACAATTTATTGTGTACAATATATACGACATTTATGCAGGTATGCTGTTTCGTGTGGGCTACCCCTGGATATTCAATACAGATTCTTTTTATTAATACAGCCATTTCTGGCAAAACATAGCAGATTTCATTTGGTGTACATTGGCCCTTTATTCCTAAGTCTGATACACTATACATGATACACTGTACATGATACACTGTACACGACACACTGTACATGGCCATGCTTAATTGGAATCTGATTGCTACAAGCCCATACCAAATTTCAGGTCAAAAACCAAGATAAAACTGCATGTGTGGAAATGGGGAAATCAGTATTGTTTAATGCTGTCCACTGTATAGCTGAAGGGTTGAGCTACATTGTTCCCATTAAGTGCACCTGGGTATGTGCTGACTGCATGCTGCAATGCTACTGGGAAAGGAGTGATGTTTATTTGCAGAAGAAACCCGGCAATCAATACCGTACTACTGCCTTGCACAGCACACATAGATATTTCAATGTGACAAGTTTTTGTACATGCAAATGGAAAGCGGATGCACTGCATAAGATGTGTTAATTTTCTTCCTCTTTGGCCTGGTTCATCTTTTTTATCTGCAAAGACATGTCCCAAAAATGCCATTTTGTTCCTCTAATCTTTGTAACTTTGTCTCACTATATTCATCTGGCTGTTTTCCTGATCATCAACCACATAATGTTTGTTACTCTCCTATTGACCTTGCCATATGCATACCAGCCACATTGTTTGGGTTCAAATCCATAGTTGTCAAGTTTAAGAAATTCGGACGTCAGTATTTCTTAGAGATTCATACTTTACAAGATACTTATATTGATAATGATATGTAAATGCGGAGAGTTGTGTTTATGTAAAATCTGCATAGATTGGTTGTGTGTTTATGTAGATACGTTATCAACATCTTTCTGATTTGTCTGTGTTGTTTTGCAGATTTTAGATAGTGCCGCATGTATAGGAAACATGAGTAAATTGCCCGCATTAAAACCAGCTGCTGATGTAATTGCCAAAAAATTGTGGCAGTATGAGATTGGCTGTGAGAGTGGGAGATAAACGGGCTTATTGCAACAGTGGATTTGCTGTAGTACTATTATGGGATATACATCAGAAGCGGTGGAGGCAGTTTAATAAGCACCCAGGCTGTGGCTGGGATACTTTGTGACTACACCGATTGTACCCTGTATAATCCCTGGCTTAGCCCTACCCTCACCCCATCTGGGCACAGTATTTCGGCTGACTTACAAAGCCACTACTGTTTATATCCTTTGATAACTGACTGGGGGGGGGGGGGCTGGTTATGCTACAAGCACAAACAATCAGGCTGCCAATCAATAAAAGTATGCAGACACTAAAAATGCTAATAACGGGGAAACTGACTCTAGGAAATGGGCTGTATACATGTTGCTGATGTAGAGGAATAAAAAACGGGCATCATTTCTGGTGAGATTATCCATTTATAATGCATGGCCTTCTGTCAGTAAGATGTATTGGATGCTGGAACTGCTCAGGATGGTTCCACTGTGACGGACATACAAGGCAGCTCATGTGGTAGAGGTGTGTGTGTGCGCGCACGCACGGAGTGTGGAGGCTTTAATCAGGTGTCATATGTCCTGTGCTTGAGCAAGTGTTTATGGTGACAGGTTTGTAAAATGTCCTTCTTATGTGCTGGGTGTAGCCCACACATCCCAGACTAGATGTGAGTCAGGGGAGAAGACAGATATGTGATTTCATTACCAGCCAGATGGCTAGATGATGATACACCAACTGGTGAGGGGCTAAGTTGTCTCCTGGGAGCTGATGACATGTTCCCTTTGTGCTTTACATGTCTTTTCATATGGTTAGTTTTGCTTTGTGTAATTCCATTCTGTTAAGCTTGCAAAATCTGGTCATGTTATCATAAAATCCCACCCGAATGGATTTTATTAAACCATTCATACAATTTGATTTTTTTACGTTCTGGGTTTAAAAGTTTAATACTTCAACTCGAATATCAGACGGCAAGATCAATATTCATACAGATAATGCTGAAATTATATTACCAATTTGTGGTTCATTAAAACATGATTTGGGCAGTCAATAAATAATATTATGTTAAAATAGATAATAGTTTATGTGACATATTTTTACAATAAAAACAATCAGACTTTGTATCTTGGTTTCAGATAATAACATTTACAAAACATTAATTACAGTAGATCATGATATTTCTTTGTAAATCTAGTGACATTTTTTAAATGTTTATTCTTTCAGCATAAAGAGAATACATCGCTGAGTCTGCACTAGTTGCACTGAAAGTCTTTCCTCATGGCTGCTCCAGTGATGCTAAAGCGACCAGCCACAAAAGCCTTCTCAGAGCCTCAGCCTGAGATGATGAGACAGTCGGAACTGAATGGTGGCTCCATCAATCTGTCGGAGTTGAATAATGGTATGTCGTTGGAGGAGCTCGATGCGCACATCCAGCGCAGTCCCATCAAGATGTTGAACACGGTCGCACGGAGTCGGCCACTGAAGAAGATGCGACGTGACAACGTCGACTATGTGAACGGCAACGGTGACGTGGTGACAGATCAGAGTGACAACTCGTTGTCACCGGAGCCTCACCCTGAGCTCGTCGTTGACCTGCCAATGAATGACCACACCAGCAAGATCAGGGCGGAAGTCGAGGATGCCATCCCTAAGGTGAACGGCCACCGAAACTTCCCCTGTGTCTGGCTAGATGGGAGTGACCCTTTGCGCAACCCAGAGGGAGGGGATATTTCCCCCCAGTCACAGACCCCCCTGGATTATGCTGACAGCCCGCCAGTGACGACACCGCCACCAGCACCAGTGTCCGCCACTGTCAATGGGCTGATGTCAGTTGTCAGTGGGAAAGTGTCGGCTAATGTCAACAAGGTAGTGTCGTCAGGTGTCATCAACGGGCAGGTGGCTGCCATCGTCATTGAACCAAAGTCGGCTGCTACTCCTAAAGGGCCTGCGATGCCACAAAACCACACCCCGAATAACACCCACTTTGGGAGTGCTCTTGGAATCACCCCTGGAATCACCCCGATGAAGGGACCCCCTGCATTGTTGTCCCTGGTGGCGGAGTCGGGCACTGACGTGCCGAGCAGCGACAGCGAAGTGAGCGAGGTGGTCGTCGAGGCTGTGCCGTCAGAGGTGTGTCCGGAGTGTCGCAAGGTGTTCAAGCGCCGTGTGTACCTGCAGCGTCACATGGAACGCGAGCACTGGTCCACCGCCAAGGTGTTCAAATGTGACGACTGCTCCTACGAGACGAAGCATCAGAGCAACCTGTCGGTGCATCGTCGCACGCACACTGGTAAGTACATGCATTTAGACATCATGCGCTCACATGCACGCACACTGGTAAGTACATGCATTTAGACACAATGCGCTCACATACATGCACTGTACTGGGTCCTGTTGTATAATTATAATTGCATTTGGAAATTATTAAAGCCAAATGTTGTATTTGTAATTGCAACAGTTGCAGCAATTACAATTAATTACAATATTTTTTTAATATTACATATTTTATCTGAAAGAAAACCTTATCATTTATACCTTTATAATAGCTAATAAACATTGCACAGGTTTTGTTCTGCTCTCCTCTCTCTCTAGCTCTCTCGCTTGTTCTTGTTTTACACAGCCACTATATGAAATCCACTACTCATACAAAATATTTAGATTGAAACGGTTTCGATTAGCTGATGTGGAGACCATTAATGTGATATTCTTCAATGTTAATATTATTTATTAATGTTCCACACATGGTAGCGTTTATTTAAATCACCCTCGGTGTAGTTAATAGAAAGTAATCACACTAGCGATAGTGCCATCCATCAATGGGTTTGTATTCAAGCAATCAATTATACATGGTACTTCCATGCATGAGCCATAGTTATATGCATAATGTATTTATTTCATTGTCACCGAGCCATAGTAATGCCACATACGTTTGATATACAGATCCTGAATGCTGGCATGCATTTACATGTCTACATACATATTGTTACACATTTCTGATAATTGCATGATTCTGAAGTGAATGTATCATGCTAACAAATTTATTTAGCATCACTCATATATGGAGCCATTTCTTATACTCAAAGAGCATAATCGTGCTCTGTAACTGTGAAAGTTGCCCATTAAAATTATTCTGTTGTAGATAGCTAATTCTCTCACATGCTCACATTCCACAAGGGGTCATAGAGATATTAATGTCCTTGTCATCATGGGTTGTAGAGATAATAATGTCCTTGTCATGTCATTAGTAACATATCACAAGTGACACCAAAGATAAATATGGCTGCATTGTGCTTGGAAACTTGACAAATCCTTTTGAAAAGCCCACTGAAAAAGTTGGGACCAAACCAAGTCAAGCAAGACATTTTACAATGCAGTGCTTGCATACAGTGTACCTTCTCTCTTTTAATTTTTTGTAGCCGTATGTATTAAGTTGTGTTTTTCTGGGCATTTCCCTTTGATGATAACCTTTTTGTCATTATCTTTTCGTCGTCAGTAGCAGTAATAATATTAATTTAAAGCAGATGTTCTTATTTATCGTATATAGCTTTACGCGTTTGTTGAGTATGTCTCATGTTAGTGAACACTAACACAAATTGTTTATGGAGGGTCAAACAATAAATCAAAAACACACTTTCATTTTTACTCGAAACGTTAATGGGTCATTCCACGGTTACTCACATTACATTTTTACCATGATTTTTAGGTATCATTACATGGCAACAGTTTCATAATTAAATAATTACTAAACTCATGGTTGTCAAAATAATCAGTTACTTGTGTTATGGTTACAGTTTGTCCACCACTTAAAGAGAAATAGCAGCTTTTAAATATTGAAAAAATCATGTGTTATATCAAGGTAATGAGTCAATAATTTAAATGATTTTGGGGGTGATGTCAATTTTTAATCTGCTATAAAAAATGGCTGCTGATGTTACAGGTCAGCCGTCTTGTAACTGCATAATTAATAAACTTGTGGTTGCCAAATTAAACAGTTACTCGCATTACGGTTACTCTCATTACAAATTGTTCACTATTTATTAGTATATATATATTTTATTTAAAAATGGCTGTATTTAAATGTTAAACCTTTATTGAAAAAAAAATCCAATTCAGAGGTCAGTGCAAATCTACTGGGTAGATTACCAACAAATACAGTCACATCAATTTAATGAGTTAATAAATAAAAAAAATGGGGTAATGTAATATTTCACCTCACATTCACTATATTCTGTAAAGCAGTAAAAAACAGGAAATGGCCGCGGCTGTTAGCAACATCAGCTTTATTTACATAAGTGTATAAATTGCACGTATCCTCTTTATGCGCAGTACGTAGGTGTTATAAACATTGCTCTAGTCACTACTCAGATATCCTGCACATTAGACTGTACATACATTTTTTTTATCTAGTATTACAACAGTCAGTGCCAGAACTAACAAACATGAGACTAGCACTACACCTAAACATAGTTAGGCTGTGCATAATACTAAATGCATTATTACAGGAAACAATAAAGTGTTGCTTAGCGGCTTTTCTATAATTAGCCCTTAAGGAACATAAATACACATTACTACACTAAGAGGAGAACAGTTTGTTTTTCACCTTCTTTGAACAGAAGTAACATTTCCTGAGTAGAATATTCTACGATACAAACTCCTTTCTGTGGATTTGATATATTTTTCATCTGACAGATCATTAACCATTTTATCTCTTGTAATAAGTGATGTCCCTCTGGTTTGGTCATTTCAGTAAATTCCAGCTATGCATTACTGATACCAGATTCTGATGTGAGCCTATGCCTAGCATTTCTGGGAATTATAATGAATATTTGTATTCAACAACTTACCAATCACCCACCATAATTTAAGAATGTTGCCAATGTGGGAGATTTACTTGAAGGTACTCAGCTCCATACTGTCACTTGACAGGATGAAGGACAAGTTGCTTTGGAATAAATTTTTCTAAAAGTGCAAAATTTTGGTGTTATATAATTTTTCGTGGAGGCTGACATATTCATCAGTGTTTGCAATTTTGACCAATCAGCGGTGAGCAGCCCCTTAACCCCCGATGCAGCTGTGATGTAGGATGTGCGTATCGTGTGTATTTTTAACATGGTTGAGGTGTGCGGTTACATTTGTATTTGCTTTTATATTGGATTTACACGTAGCAGAAATTATTACAATGCCGTAATGTGCAGCATTCGGATGTAAGCATCATTCAGTGAAGTATAGAGAGTTGTCGTTAAAGCCTAAAGCAATACAGACAATCTTCCAGCATGTACCTCAGCCGAAGGCTTCGACAACATGCGAACACTCAATTAACCGGAACGCGAGGAGATATTTAACAATGAATGAATGGCCTATCTTGCGAAAAAATAAGTTGATTTTAGATGCAAACAGCATGTCCAAATTTATTGCCAAGTATGTAACTAAAATCACTACATCAACGATCAGGCGTTTACGTTCAAATGTGACACTGCCCATGCAAAAAAGATTTCCAGTGTTCAGCGAGGTATATTTAGTTAATCACTTGCATGATATTTTTTATTATAGTTGCAAATGGTTAGTTTTCAAGTACTGTTATAGATGCAAAAAGCCCCAAAAATGCCTTTGGTTTCACTTTAACCTGCAGCCTAAAATAGAGATGGTTATTCTCTATGAAAAGCAGAATATCACCCTGAGATACCAATGCCGTGAGGCCACTCATCTTGACATTGAGAAAATGCATTTGGCAACACAAAACAATAATGCCATGTAGGCCTTGAAGATAACACAAAATGAAATTATTGTCAGCAGATCCAGCAGAAGACCATATCCAAAATATGAAAGGTGGTTTTACTCTACTGCACTGACAAGCTTTTTCCTGAAAGATGCTGGAAAAGCACAAGATCCATGAGGAATTTTTGGAGTTTCTCTTGTGTTACTGCATAGGAGCATTCGCAGTCATCGTCGAAAAGGTCGAGCAACTCGGCTTGGACTTCTGAAAGATGTACAGCCAAGGATGGTACTGTGAATATGGCCAGGAATATGAATGTTTTGGCTGCTTTGATGCAGGTGGTGTAAACAGTCATGCATGGCTTGGCATGTAAAGTGATACAGCGCTGTCTTTAGGCCTCCCACCCCACTATTACCCCGGTCACACTTCAAACAAGTTTGGAGCCGGATTAGTTAATGCGCATTAACTAAGCCGATTCAGATAGTCTGTTGCGTTCAAACTGCAACAGCCTGAACCGGAGTAGTTCTCGTCAACTAATGCGGTTCTTTTGATTAATGACCATAGAGTAGCAAGTGGGCGGGGCATTAATTAGGTCAAATGATGCTAACAGCTACCGCTAGGGTGCAGCATCATTTTAATCAAAGATGGATGATCTTTGATCACCCGGTATTCCCACTTTAGCGCCTTTATCTTGATGCGGCATTGGGACGCTGTCCGGTCGTACCTAGCCGCTGCCATTCTTTCGACGATCCGATCGAAAATGTGGCTGTTTCGGGTGGAGCCGTCCAACTGATGTTGGACCTCCTCCTCCCCCCACACATCTATGAAGGTGTCGACTTCGTCATTCGACCAAGTCACCCCGCGATCTGCCACTTTTTGTATTTGATGCCATGCACGATTTGGGAGCAATACCACAATTCAATGGGTGGCAACAATCGCCAGCCACAGCATCTGGCATTAATCAGGTCAAATTTAGTGTGACTTGGCGCTAATCCCCTTTGTGTTCACACTAGCAATTTGAACTGGAGTAAAACTAAACCTGTGCGAAACCCCCTCAAGGAGGCGGAGTAGTTTAATCCGGTTTAACTCACTGATCTGGTTTAGATTTTCTAGTGTGAACGTTCCACGGGAGCGAAACCTACATGAAATGGTGGTGGCATGTATTTCCAAAAACATGAATTTGTGAAATATTTTACATATTTAAATGTGCATGCCTGTTTACTGCAGACAGTCCTGCCACCTGGTGTCTTTTTTTTACTGGGCACCTGTCTTTTTCAAGGTCTGCATGTGTCATGTCACTATCATGTAACATTCATGGTTTCAACATGTGTAGTGTAGTATGTCGGGGTAGGAAAATAACCAGTTTTGTTTATTAGATACTAGAAATGGAGGAAAAATTTGCTATTTCTGTTACTCGTTAAATTTGTGTACCATGTAGGTATTAGTTAAAAGTGCTTCCTCAACTGATTTAGCCTATCACAAATCCAGTTCAATGGTGTCCAAATATGTAGTGTGTGAATAGTTTATGTAACATCTGCAGTCGATTTAATAAAAAAATGCCTATTTTCGTTCAAATCAACGAAAGAATTGACTTTAGTCGTTTGCCACAGTAAGGATCAAAATAGTAGATATCCAAAATGGTAAGCACTGTGTGGGTCAATGCTGATCAAAGTTACACAATTTCATCAAGGAAGAAAATTTTTCAGCAGTTCTATTTTTACTTTAGTTAATGCTTGAACAAGTATTATTATTAACTAATTTGATAGTTTATATGATGATTTCACAAACACTACACACAAAAGTTGCACAAATGAGCTAGCATGTTGAAATGGATACTAGGTAGGTTTGTTTTTTGCAAAATTAATTTGAAATGAGACTAGCAAAAATTTGAGTTGATTAAGCACCTTTTAGCTAATAGATGTAACAATATGCATGTTTTGTTTGTATTAATGCTTTAATAAAGTTTATATATGTGGCTTTTATTGCATTTATTTGACAAAATAATCGATGTCTACTGTGTATGCAATATTTTTTTGCAACAACATCAATCACTGTTTGTTAGATCGATGAACTTTAGCATATTGGCTATCCCAAAAAAATTACATTTGATAAAATAATTAATATAACATTTTTTAGTCTTTGTCGTGGAATGGCCCTAATGCTGCAGTAAACAACAAGGCGTCTCCAAGTGTTTGTGGAAGTCCGGGCATATTCGAGGATTTCCTCAGGAAAGTACTATGTCAAGCTGGAACTTCCCTGTTGGCCATAGACCACTAGTGTTTTTTCCTTTGAAACCACTGCTAAAAGTCAGACAGATAATTCCACATTACAATTCTGTTTTAATAAAAAGTGTACAGTGCACACTTGGTTTTAATAAAAAGTGCACAGTGCACACTTGGTTTTAATAAAAAGTGTACAGTGCACACTTGGTTTTTAATAAAAAGTGTACAGTGCACACTTGGTTTTAATAAAAAGTGTACAGTGCACACTTGGTTTTTAATAAAAAGTGTACAGTGCACACTTGGTTGTAATAAAAAGTGTACAGTGCACACTTGGTTTTTTGGTCACCAACCAGCAGTACTTAGCGCTTCATCAAACCATACAATTTTGTTTTCAAGAAAATCAACATGGAAGCTACCCTTAATTTGTCTCCCTAACAAACTGGATTCTGTCTTTGTGTTTGGTCTACAGAGGATCCTTCTATCACTGACATATATCCTGCTAACCAGCAACTAGAAATTAAATGCACAATAGGGAACACAAGTGATTCTCGTTTTGAGACAATAGTTGATGAGATAATGCACTTCCAGACCCCCAGTTGTGTACACCATAACATGTTAAATGTACCAATGTCATTATAAAATAAACCACTTGTATTAGTAATATCACATTTCAATGTTAGTTGTTTTCATAAATAATAGAAGTAAATGTGTTATTGTTTGTTCTCTCTGTTTTAATTCCAAATGTGTTTATGTGTGAAATGCAATAGCATGTAGCGTATCATTGGGGACCGGAAGTGAGCATGTATGGGCACATTTGCATAAAATCAACATGGTGGCCAACGAGACTCGTGCCCCAATTGTGCCCATTTCCCTGTTCTTAAAAAAAATTCAGAATGTAAAAATCCTTCAAAGGAGTACCAACCATCTCAAAATCACTGCTACTTTAGTTTTATTTAGTTGTATTACTTTTCATGAACGCAGAAGTAAAATAATAATCTGTCCACTGTTCTAGAAAGAGGATTTTTTAGGAGTTATATCTTGTAAACAGTGCCAGAACGCACTCATTTTATATCACAGAGCCGTTTGTAGAGGCATTGACTGACATATTATGGAAATTCATAATGATACTCAAGGAAGAGACAGGCACTTAATTTATGTGATCCTAATGAAATATTTCCTATAATTTCTTTCTGTTTAAACATCAATATAACATTAATTTAATCGATAGTGTCGGAACAGTTGTCAATCCTACTGCAGTTTCAGAAAGGCTGCCATTTCTTCTGACCTAAGAGGGTGTTTGGCAGTCATAATCGTATTAGGAAACAAGTTATTATATCGCTTAATTTATCATTCCATGAAATCTTTAGGGAATAATGCATTTTTCATATTGGCTTTATTCAGTAATGATGAGATTGTTATTAGGATGATCTTTGCCATTCTGCCATGTTGAATTTGTTATTATAAGTACAGAAAATAAAAAAGTACAGAAAATAAAGACAGAAAGTTGCATATTAAGGTATATAACGTTTTATTGGACTGTAATTAAAACTATGTAAAGGGGAAAAAATGAAGTTTAGAATATCTCAAAAGTAATCAAGTTTTAGGTTTTAACAAAACTTATGTTGACTAGTGAAAATTGTCATCAGAATTTATATTTTCAGAACCACAGGTGTTTTATCTGGTAATTCAGAATTTATGTGAAACAAAACAGTTTATGCAGCACTTTGGCCATATCACCTGCACCAATCTTTGTTAATATATTGCAGTAATCGATTGCAGAGTTCCAACTTGCAAAAACTAACAATGCAAGGCACATATCTACCTAATAGTAATACTTTTTTTACAGTATCCTGGTAATAATTTGACGCATTCTCTTTGTGTATATAAATATTGAGTTATCATACTGAACCATACTAGAGTTTGTCTAGTAGTCTGTGTATAGATAGTATCACTGTCACACAGTCATTCTAATCTGGACAATATCACTAACTTCCAGTTATGTTAAAAATTACCAGACAAATTCAACATCATTTGCAGGAATGTTTTACTCTTTGTGTAGTTATTATCTACTGTACTTTACACAATAAAGGCTTTTATGGGGTGAAATAAAGTTCAAAATGTTGTTTTTCCTTGATTGAGTAGATGCTGAAGTTGTTTTCTTCTGTAACTGTAAGATCAAGAAATATATTGTGGCATGTACATACATCTCGTACGTACGTACGTACGTACGTACGTACGTACCTGACAAAATGATAGTGATGTATTTATTATTTGTTATGCAGAACTCCTTTGACTTGGCATTTATTCACCATCGCATCAGCACAGTGTTCAGTGACGTGTACGTAAATGCATAATTATTATGAATAAGTACTGTTAATTTGATATTGATCAAAAAAGCTATGCTGGCTACGCACATCTGCAAATGTCGTTCCGATTAATCATGTTCTGTCGTGGTAATCTTTTGTCAAAACGGATTACGACAATAATGAAACGTATGACATGTTTGGTAAGTTGCGTGGCAAAGGATCAGTTTCATTACGCCAACGTATTAAATTGCATTATATTTTTGTCATTCTACCCCTCGTCACACGTCACACGTCACCAGGAACCGATAAGTGCACTTGTGCGTCAGACAAGACATCTGATAGCAAGCACCAGTCTGCTTCTCACATAAGCACCAGTTCTCATGTGGATATCTGCTTAATAAATGCAATAGATGCATTTTTTATTGCAGGATGTATGTAAAATTAAGCTGTATAAATAGAGCACTGTGACTCATATTAGTGTTTCTGAGTGCAGTAGTTGGTGATTTATCATGTTTTGTGCCTGCTATCTTACTGTGTGGCAGAATAAAAACTATGTTCATTGGAACAAACGTATAAAAATTTGCGAAAATCAGGACAATTTTAGTTAATCATGTGACATAAATTGTCAGACCATTGCCGATTTTACTACAAAGAAGTCGGTCAGATGTTCAGTGAAATAATTATTTGGCAACTGCAAAACATGCTAAATGATGCTTTATTATGCAGTTATTCTCATGTTATTAGTAAATATCTCCCAGCTGGTCATATATGACAGTTTTATGGATACTCACCAGGTGACCATGGGTTTTTGTAGACGCTGGATAAACGATGGTGACATACACTGCATTGTCAACTGCTAGATTACAAAAATCAGATTAATTTATGGCATTTATGAGCACAATTAATTGCAAACGGCTGCCTAATGTTTAAACGGGGTGCACAGTCGTTTTCGTTAGTTAACTGATATGCACATGGTTGGGGTTTTTGTAGTAAATAACATTTTGGTATGCTCTGAAATGTTCGTGATCTAAAAGTACATCTAAATTAGCAGTATTATATGTCATGTTTTTATCTTCATTGCTGTAGTAGCAAAGAAATTGTGTAAACAGGCATTCAGAAAACAATTGCATAAATCACTGGTCTTACCTTTGCTTGGGCCATTTTATATTTTTTTATTATTTATTTTTATTTATTTATTATTATTTATAACATCTCGGTTGGTTAAAATAATATACAAAATGTGTTACAGGGACCAACCAATATTGAAAACTGTTGGTAAGTGAATGAACATTGCTGGCAGGTGTGGTGTTTGTGTCACAAATTCTCTTCAACCAAGGGTGGTAGTACTACACTACCCCTGGGGTGGTAGTAGTACTTTACTACCCCTAACCTGGGGTGGTAGTAGTACTACACTACTCCTAACCAGGGGTGGTAGTAGTACCACGCTGCCCTAGGGGTGGTAGTAGTACCACGCTACCCCAGGGGTGGTAGTAGTACCACGCTACCCCAGGAGTGGTAGTAGTACCACGCTACCCCTGGGGCAGTAGTAGTACCATGCTACCCCAGGAGTGGTAGTAGTACCACGCTACCCCTGGGGCAGTAGTAGTACCATGCTACCCCAGGAGTGGGAGTAGTACCACACTACCCCAGGGGTGGTAGTAGTACTACATTACCACAGGGGTTGTAATAGTACTATGCTACCCCTGGGTTGGTAGTAGTACCACACTACCCCAGGGGTGGTAGTAGTACCACACTACCCCAGGGGTGGTAATAGTACCACGCTACCCCTGGGGTGGTAGTAGTACTATATTACCCCCTGGCAGATAAACCTGTTGAAGCGTGGAACTTTCAGTTTTTCCCCACGCCATGTGTGAATGTACACTGAATCATTTGTACTTCATCCCACTTTGGTCAACGTCTTTCTGGGAACTAGACACGCCTCGCCATACTTCTAATGGTGTTTCCCAGAAGTATCCATCTGACTGTTGTAATCGTGTTGTATCCTGGCAGCAAGGATGCTTCAGATCAAACTGCCACCAACACTTTCACAGGTGCAAAATGATTGTCATGTGCTTCACTTGGAAGAAATCCAGTCGGCCTGACACAGATAAATATCACAGCGTTATATTACATTGCATTTATGTGATGCTTTTTCACTCATCAATAAAGCTACTTCATACATAGGACTCTGGCACATGGCTGTCAATGAAATGAAATTATTAGACAGGATTTTGACACCGAGGTTGGAATTAGAAACCAGTTGTCTATGGTGATCTGTTCATATTCTTGTAGAGGGGAATGTCCTACCACTACAAAGCTTCCCCAGTGAGACTAGGTGATAACAGTAACATTCATCAGAGCCCTTTTTTCCCTAAGGAACACCAAAAAAACTTGTTCCCACATACCAAATATTGCACATTTTAAGTAAATAGTAATCTTTAAAATAAAAAATTTCTTAGTACATTTGTAAAGGTCCAGATTGCAAGAAAAGACTTTCAATTTTCCTGTTTAAAATAATTGTAACTGGAAGATGTTCGCTAATTCTGTGATAAGTTTGTAAGTTTAACATACTGAAATATAGGGAGCATGTCTGTTCATGTTTCCATGATGACTTGTAGGTACAAAGTCCAGTCGCTTTTATTGTAAACTTATGTTATATAGTATAAAAATATATATACTAACATGTTGACCACCGAAATATGTTTTAATAAACCACAATGTCAACTGACCATTATCTGTTCATAAATACCGACCTTGCCGTTCCGCAGGGGCCGCCTAATAGGTGGACCAGGCAATATAAATAGCACTCGGAGGAGCTGTGTAGCTATAGTCATTATAAAATACAGTTAGCAAAACAAATGTTTTCACACTGTAGGCACAATTGGGGGATAATAAATACCTGGGTAACTGAAATAAGAACAACGTGGCTATCCTCGTCCTTCATGGTCTAACTATTAGGCTGCTCCCAAACAACGTACAATATGTAAACATGTGATTTGACGCGAATCTTTCACATTTAAAAAAATAATTGCTGTTCATTAAAACAGATTTTTGCCTATAATGATTATGTTAACCCCCCAGTGATAACGTTCCACTCATGCACCCTGTCTTGTTTCAGGTGAACGCCCCTACCACTGCGGGGCTTGCGGACAGCGCTACACCCAAGGCCACCTTCTTAAGTCGCATATCCGCAGTCGACACGCTGGCAACATGCAGTTCTATAACCTGGAGAAGAAGAGCGACAGCACCAGAGGGCGCAAGTCGCTCGACCCGAAGCACGACCACCTGTCGTCCTTGGCAGGGGGACTGGGGCACAAACAAGACAAGATCAGTGCCCTGCTGGCCGCCGCGTCAAACGGCGGTCAGTGTCCACCGCAGCAGTCGCAGCAGCATTCAATGCGCTTCGGCCGGCTTCTCTCCCCGGCGACCATCAACCAGTACATGAACACGCTTTCACCGTTTCCTATTCGCCACATGATGTCGCCACCTGTGGCGCTTGCCGGCGGCCTGCTGATGACCCCGCAGCTGTTTGCTCTTGGAGGTGTTCCTGGAGGACTGCCAGCAATCGGCAGCGCCATGCTCCCGGGCACGCTCAGACAGGGCATGCCTATGCTGTCGACCGCGACAACCGCAGCAATGGCACAACAGAGCGGCATAGCGACGACAGCCATGACCGCCAACACAGGTATCAAGATCCCGCTGAAGATCCCAGAGATTCCCAACCCATCAGGCAGTGCCAGTTTCTTCCCTGCTAATCTGTTTTCTGCAGTAGGCGGTGGCAGTGTCTTCCCATCAGGTGGCAGCAGTGATGACTTCTCGCCGAAGATCCGCGAGTTGAGCAGCGATGATGAGATAGCCGTACCTGAAGACCTGAGCACCAAGAAGACAGCAGCAACGGAGGATAAGATGGTAACCATGGTGACGAACACAGAGAAGGCAATCCCGCAGGAAGCGGCTCCCCAGGACCTGTCTAACTACAGTAAGTACGACGACCTGAGGGCAGCCAGCTCCCCGTGTAGCGAGCAGGCAGTAATCTCACATGCCCTGCCCCGACAAAACGGCGTCTGCGAGCCATTCTACCACAGCGATGCCAGCACGATGACGGAGACCTGCTGCGCCGACATGACCACAAGGTGTCCCCACCGCAGAGAGCTGCGCCAGTTGCGCCGTAACATCCTGCGCATGCTGAGTGTATTCACACCAGAGTTGAACATCGAGAACGGCATCGACTGCAACTCGAACCAGGTCGACCAGCTTCTGCATGAGGTCATCTACAGCAACGATGATGACGACGCCATAGTCGCCAACGGCAACACAAGCACCTCTGGCAGCAAGGGTTGAATGGTCGTCGCTCACATTTGTGGGAACACAATTGAGGTTGTCTAGTCGATACCAGCTGCACTGGTGAAGGTGCAGTTATCTTGATTTAGCTAGTCCAGGTGAGGTGCTATATTTGAAGCCGACAAGGTTTATTTACGAGGTGTGAGGAGGCTTGTAGGATAGAGGCATGCGACGGAGAGGCAGCTTATTTATGAGATCGAGGATGAGGGTACCGTCTTGGCTAGGTTGTGTCCCACTTTCGGGAGGAGGTAGAGAGCGTTAGGTAGGTGATCAGGTCGAGATGGTTTGTGTAGATGCACAACCGAATTCCATTGTGTCTGGGACCAAATTATTACCGACTCGATGGAGTCATGTGTTAGGTTTACAACGGACCGCTGTTGGTCCTTAAACGAATGTATTTATGCAGACCTTGTGTGGTGTACTAGAATGACAGGCGTGGTTGCTTATCCTGACAATGTCTGTATGTAGCAATGCTTTGTGCCAGATGAACAAGGAATGATATTTTGTGTAGGAATCTGGTTGTTTTATTGGTGTTGACTTGATGTCTGCACACTGCATCATACACATTGTTTATCAGTAGGTCCTCACTTCTATGAGGTTTCATGTAAGTAGACCTGAAATTAGATGATACATAGCAGACAAACGGGGTTCGAACATAGTTGTGCGACTGACAACCAACCGCTGACCTGAAGTGTGTGTGGACAGTCATTTAATTGTCAGTGATGAGGCAGGTAAAGGCCCAGTGTTTCCTGGGGCCATGTTCCAGTATTTGAGTGCTGCTGTCAGTGTGTATGGTGTAGTGTAAACTCAGGCTAAGTCCCACCAGAGAGTGTTGCATAACCCTGTAATGTCTGCAATCTGCAATGAGGCTATTCCAAATATCTATTGGGACGTTTCCATGGTTTTTAAGTGTTTTTCCGTTGGTAAATGTCCGATTTTTTTTCCATCCTATATTTATCTCTCTCTGTAATCAAATGTTTCTTAAAATGTGAGGTTAAGCTGTATGCTTGGTGGCCAGCAGACGTTTAACTTGTCCGTGGATAGCAGATGTACAGCGTTATGCAGAGTGGGTCTTTCTTCACAAAAAAGTTGTTAGTTTGGAGTGTTATTAGTCAATGATTCTGATTATGACTGTTGCCAAATATGCTACGTTTGCATTACACCAAAAGGGTTGTTCTTTATTTTTCGGCAGAGGCTACCGCATGTGGGAGGAAGGATTATTTCCGAAGCTTTGGAGAAGAGAGGCAAAGATTTTAGGGGTGCCGGTTGATTTATTGTCATTGCTATAAACGTGATTCACCGAGTTAGTGGTACCCCTGTGTGTTTGTACTTATTGTTGCTATATCCGAACAAGTACATGGACGTCTGATGAATTACAACAGAAATTTGCGTGTACATTTTTTGTGTTTCTAACACGCCCTCTTTGGAACTCTTTAGTACATTCCTTGCCATTTTTACTCGTAGAAGTTCCACAATAGTTTGTACACTGTTTTTGTGACCACCCCAAGGGTGAACTGTGTTTATGTGCAATGGACAGGGGCGAACCAGGTGCGGAGAGAAGTTATTTTACATAATACAGAGAATATTTTGGAGACCGATATGACGTATTTGTGTAGATTGTCTCACACGTGGATTAATGTTTACACGAGTTAATCAAAAAATTATTTTAAAGTATATCCCTGGCTTGTTGCTGGTAGTGAGTAAGAGAAATGTTGATTTGCGAGCATTCCAGAATATGTAATGTATTTAGTAGCCATTTAGAGTTGGACATGATTTTGATGTAGTGACCTTGCAGGAATCTAGATCAAGGTTGACGTGACATAGCAGTCAGTGTTTGGCTGAGTGCGATGATGATGCTATATATTTCATATTGTGATAGAATGCCTGTTAGTATGCATTCCAATTAGTGTAAGGTTTATATAAGTTTTCTGTAGGCTGTTTCTGTAGAAAAAATGCAAGTTTTGGTAACACCATTGTAATGTAAGTTTTGCCTTTTGAAACAGTTGTCTGATGTCAATGACCATATTTGGCAGATGACCATATTTGGCAGATGCAAATCGGATCTTCCATAGGTTTTTCATGACTTTGATGATGATTCGTGACCAGAGACTCTTTATTGACGCTAGTATTTTGTTTGCCAGTTACGATCCATATGTTCCTTTCGTGACTGTGTGCACACTGCTGTGGGCGCAATTATTTTGTATCATACTATTTATTGTCAGTAGAATTCTTGTATTTTATACTTTATACAGTTATGGAGGTGTCGATAGTTGTCATAGCAACAATGGTTTGAAACTGAGGTTTCAACATAGCAATAGTGTTGCTCATTTGAAGGCTGTCTGACCCTAATTAAGTTAAATTTCGCTGGACGTATTTTGATTACGGCTTGAGTGATTGAGGCCGTTTTGGCACAGAAATGCTTATTTATTTGAAGTCTGATATTAATGCTTCCATGAACAGTTACTAGTCATTTGGAACGATCTGCTATATTACAAATATATGACAAAATGTGTTTCACTGTTCCCAATAGCTGCACTGTTTGGGAAATTTACAGGAACATATTATATAGCAAAATGTCCGTCATAATGAGTAGAGTGGCATAGTTGTTATAGGGTAACTTGCATTCCACCTTGAATACTAGTTGTATAAACCGCCATTTCATTATGTCACTGACCTTTGACCTCTGTGGACCAAGGATTGGGAGGTTGTTAGATTTGAAGTTGGACTATACATAATAGTAGTCAGTTTCTACTGTATTCTCTGTTAACTTTAAAACGATTCAATTTAAAAGGTTGTGAAATATGTCTTGTGCGATACTAAAGCCAAATGTCATGCCATCAGAATTCTGCAGAATTCAAGACAATGATTTGTGTGGGGTTTCCTTCTCTGACGGGGGAGGGGGGGTGAGTGAGTACCGCAGAAAACTTGGACAAATGAATGCTCTCCGCATTCATTTGTCAGAGTTTTCTGCAGTATCTCACAGTAAAAATGTTTCTATGTTGTAATACAGTCAATAATGCTGTGGTTCTCCACTGACTTCAGTAGGAGGGGCAGTACTCCAGTATTATTCCTGCGGGGGTGGCACTCTAGGATTCAGCTGTATACCTTGCTTCAAAATTAGTTACTTCAGTGCAAGGGGTGGCACTCCAGCATTCGTCCTGTGGGGATGGCACTCCAGTGATTCAACTATACACCTTCAACATTAGGCCACAAGAAGATGGTCCCTATTCAACTGAGCCATGTACAAATTTTCAGGTGGCTTTAGATATTGATATATTTATATAACCTTTTCTTATGTGCATTTGCATTAAATAACTTTTAAGAGAATGAAAATAGTTTGCCCTTTTGTTAAGTTAATTGTTTTAATATATGTCTATTAACATATCCAAGGACCAAAGCCTGTATTCTGTTTAGCAAAACCACCCCTTTTGATGCGAAATTCTGTTGTAATAGGGTATACAGTGTGACCTTGGAGTGGCCCATCTCGTATTACGTCTGTAGTCGCTATGATGTCATTGAACTGTAGTATAGCTTGACGCGTTGTAAGGACAACTGCGTTAGACATGACGTCGGATTACTGCAGCTGTCAAGCTGGTTTCTGCTGGCATTGACGGCACATCTCTGAGCAGGAAACTCATTTAGCTTTCTCACTCGTTTAATTGCGAAAAAATGTCGCCGCCAGTGTTGGCTGCTAACGAGTTCTTGCCACAGTTTCGAGAAATGCCTGCTTGCTGCTGCGTTTTGGGTCGTGCCAAGAGATTGATCTCAGTTTCCTGACCCCTTTGTCTACTGCAACTTTGTAGCCGAAATCTGACCAAATTTGGTGTTGGGATTAAATGGCTAAATTAAATTTTTAATGGTTATCGCTGCAATTAGTTTTCTTATTTTGTACATTACTGGCCAAGCCCCCCACCCCCTACATGTTGACTGGAAGCTTTGGAATAGGACATCCGCTCTCCGCAACATCTAAATTAGTGTCCAACAGGTATCTTTTAATTATTATTACCGGAATCTTTTAATTATTATTAGTGTTAACTAGATAAACGATATTATGATGCATAGTAGTTATGACGTTTAGCCTTGGTTAAGTATTTCAGCGTTTATTGTACTTACATTGATCCTGTGGGCAGTGTTCTTTGTTGTGTTTCCAGGATAAGCTAACCCTGAAGAATCTCACTTTACCTGGCAAACAGTGTCATAATATCTTTTATTTTTATCTCAGCAGTGGCTAAATTGTGGTTGAACATCTCCATGTTTTACATAGTGTTATAAATCTGGCCATTTCCTTGCCCAAACTCTAGATGGTAACACCCCAAGATGCGACAGTGATTGGCATATGAATCTTTGATTTATTTGAGATTGTAAATCTACTTTTTTGGTATTTTTTTGGAAATGTGTTTTTACACATTTAATGTTGCGCCACTGAATTTCACAATATGTTAGAAATGTGTATACACTGGTGGTTAGCAAGATTGTGGACAACACAGCCATTGAGCTATTGTAAAGGTTGCTGTGGGCAGTATGTAAGGGACATGTCAACTTATAGATTTATGCAGATTAGAATGTGGGATCGCTCATTACCGTGGCAATATGCATGCATTATAATAATAATGTACAATTGTTTTGTTGGTGCGTCGTCATAATTTACTGAGCTGTGTATATGATACCATGTGGTTCTCAATAGAAGAGTGGGGTCTTTTTTTTCAAGAAAATCAATATGTTTATCCATGCGTAGGCAATTCATGCGAGCTAGGTCAACACGTATTTGCATTTGTATAGAGGAAAAATCATATTATGCCAATAACTTCACATAAAATATTATTATGACTATTACAAAATGTTTTAATGTAATTATTAGTCTATTCTTTTTTGCTGAAGGAGTACTAAATAAATGCTCACGGCATGATCCATAAACTCCTGCACTGGTAATATGTTGGGAACTGTGTGGTATGCATAACAAAGCCATTACGTTAAAAGTTCTGTACTAAGAGTGTTTGTAAATAAAAAAATTCCCAATTATCCTTAAAAAATGGATGTGTGAGGGTCAAGGGTCTACTTGGATCATCACAAAAAAATTCTAAAGGTATATAGTTTAAAGAGTTTCTTCCCAGTTGAAATTTGGCACTAATGGTCTTCCATTCACAGTGTACAGGGCCTAAGCTTTTTTTTGATAGAGGTGTTGGTGGTCAGAGTCAGTCCTATCCATTTTTGCATGGATTATTTGAATTTTTTTTATTTACTAAGTTATAATTTCACAAGACTTTTGAAACTCAGAAAGGTCTGTCATTTCAGATGGAACATTTCCAGATGGCTCCCAGAACGTTTTTCTTTATTTTCATGCAGCTATTGTTTCTGCATCTTAACACATCTGTGGTTTAAAAAAAAATTTATTAATGTATTGCGCCCTGTTTCTGCATCAAACCCGAACCGCCGAACATTCTATACAGATATGACTTCGCAAAACAATATACTACGCATTGTCACTGCAAGGTAGAAAGTTTATATCATTATATAAAATTTAATGTCCTGAATGGTTGTTTGACAAAGAGAACTAGTGGCGTGGTACTCAACTGTTATCTTGTGATTTCATCCCACCACCTATGCCAGGAATGTTGCCATTTGTTATCACTATATTGTCACTATATTGCTGTAATAAACAGTGACTCCTCCAAGTGGTTAAACTACACAGACTAGGCTAAAGCAATGACAGAAAGTGACAGGGCAAAGAAAAATATGGGAAAACAGATATGACCTCAGTGTGACCTTGTCTTGGAGCAAAACAGTAGCATAATGTTCAGCATGTTGGATGATTGTTAATGATAGCTCTGGTATCTGGATATTATTAGTTTTCTGACATCAAAGAACAACAGTTCACTTGACATGCTGAAGTAATAGGTGAAGGTCATAACCCTGCTGTTCATTATATAGCCTCCTGTGAGAAATCTGCTATGCTTAGTTTATTCTTAAGCTGAGTTGACAGTTGAATGCTGATTTGTTTAAATTTCCTTGTCCCTTCTACTAAGTTATTGCTTGGCTGGCTCAGAAAATGGATCTGTGTTATTCCAGCTAGGTTGACCAGAATTGTTTCCAAAAAATAATGTATTTGTAAAGAAGGAAACCATGAAAAAAATCGCAGTAAAACAATACCTTTACATACCAAAATGTCTAAGCTAAATATGAATGGACTATAGATAAACCAGAAAGATTCCATTTACCGTCCTCCAGTTTGTTACTACAGGTGTATTCGCTGGAGTGCAGCTGTCTTTATAAAGCCTTGAATGGAGATAGTCTGACCCAGAAGTTACACTTGGATAGAAGTCAACTCTATGCAGAAATAAAATAAATTGCCACAGGATGTATGTGATAACGTAATGCACATTCCATGGTGAATTCCAGCAGTTTCACGTCTGCATGTATGTCTATTCGTTGGTCATGTTTATTTGCAGAAAAAAAAACAAAAGAAAATCACAACAAGCTATGTGTGTGTGTATATGACATTGTATAGACCCGATTAAACAGCAACATGTTGTCCACGTCTGCTATGTCGATATGTAAGATGAGAAATTAATGAGGCTATTTTTCGTTACTCAGCCACTAATGCTATATGGGAACATCTTCAAGTTTGAAACCCAGTATCCGTTTTGAGCTGAGGAGCCAAGGAGCGCCTGGTGAAGTCTAAACAGAATGTGTAGAATTACGAAACCAACTGATAAGTCGTTTCCTGTCTAGGGATGGCTCATGAGTTTTATTGCACCTCTACTAAGCTGCCACCTAACAATCATATGTAGTGGTGTTGTTGGCGGTTGTGCAGGTTGTTTACAAAGATACCATCAGTTTCATCTAAACTAGGGCAGTGTTTACTCATGTTTATTGTTATATTCAAAAGGGAGATAGTGATCTGTGACTGTCAACTGTGTTTACAGTGTTATATATATATAGAAGGCCCCGTTTTTATCTTTAAAGATCTCCTATTTATTTGCGAACATACAAAACCAAACAGGACCAAGGTATATGTAGTGCTTTAAATCATAGTGTTGTTTTCTCATTGTGTATTATTTTCTGTGCCAAATGATTGCAAGTCCCGTACATATTCTTGTTTTGTTTCCATGGAAACCAAGCAGTGCTTTGGCATGTCTATGAATTGTGTTAGTTTTAATCACCTTGTCTGGGTTCATTATCAGTGCCCTTGAACAATAATTATTATTTTGTTTCTTGTACCAGGCGTGTACCTTAATAGTTACATATTGCTATATTTGGACTGGAAGTCCCTTTAGGGTGGGTAGGGTTTTGAAGCTGATAGAAAGGAGGCACGGTTTGATGGCTCAGTAACATGTGGTCTGTGAAGCCCCAGTAATATGGGTTGGGATTTGAAACCCCAGTAAGACAATTGTGGGCTTTTAAACTCCAGTATAATTGGGGTGGTTTGAATCCCCAGAAAGATGGGGTAGGGTGCTATGCCAGCGAAAGGTCAGATATGTTCCGAGACTGTAAGTGATACCTATTATTAGTTAACTAACTTATGATGAATAATATGAATGTAATAACACGTTAACATGACAACCAGTGGACGTCATATCAAAACTGTGTGTAGTTAAAACAATGCTGCTGCTGTTAATGTTGTCGCTTATGTACGTAGTACGATGATGTCTGTGTCGTTTTAGCTTGACCGGTCAAGTCAGTAACGTCTGATTCGCGCGCCACAGGTTCTTCGCTCTGTTTACAGTGCATTGTGGGAAACATTTCAAAGCAGGTGGTGAAACGTGTTACCGGTGTTACACCTGAAATAATTTGAGTATAATATTTAGACTGGGAATCTTTGCCAGATTGACATGCCCAAGGTGCATTCTAGAATACAATTAATAAAACTAGGAAGAGGCATTTAACATGCTGGGTATGTTTGGGTTACTATCCACTTTGAGATATGCACATTATGCTTCATTTATGTATCTTTATGTACATATCAACATACCTGTTTGTTCACCAATTTTTTTCCTGAAATACACTTCATTTGTAATAACCAGGGTGAAATGCATCTGGCGAAGATACCCTTTACCCTGATGAAACATTCACTGGTGTGTGTTATACTGAAAGAACATTGCGTATGTATATGCTGTGCATCTAACACGAGATAACCAAGTAACTTTTTTGTTTGTAAAATCCCACAGATTGTATGTGGTGTTGCTCTTTGTTATGAGCAAGAGTGTTTATTTCTTGAAATTTTATGAAATAGCCACTAAGATTATTTTATGATAATTTGTCCACCAAAAAATGTCAGACCACCAATAAAATTGGTGTTTGTTTCTTCAAAATTTATTAAATAGCCACTCAAATTATGGTGTGATAATTTGTGCACTTACAAATATCAAATCACCAATGCGTCTGTTTTGTGGAATTTTTATTTTTTGATAGTTTGTGCAGGTAAAAGAATCAATTCACCAATAAAATTGGTGTTTTATGTGAACGGTGTGCATTGGTTCCTGGTTAATATCTGTGATTCCCATCTGAATGACAATGTTTGGGTTGCCATTGTGTGTTATTACACCAATCAACATCCATCGAGATGTTTGTACATGTTGTGCTACAATAAGGAACGAACCTGTGGCTGTGAAATTATGTGTTCTAGCTATAGGGGTCTACGGACCCAATTAGGTTGTGTCGATGTAATCGTGTTAGCTTCGTAGCACACAGAACACAACCACAGAAAGTGGCACTAGAGTTCGAACTAGTTGTCCTGTCAATGTCTAAGACTAGTCGAGAAATATCAAATAAAAGATGCGTTTCTAAGCAGTGAACTGTGTGCTGTTGTCTTCGCTGGTCCATTTCCAGATTAAGTCTGTTTGGATGTTCCACTTATCCCTTAAAGTACTTGGGGTGGTTATTCTACAAACTGCACAGCATTCTTTTTGCCTAAACAAAAAACATCCCACTCCAGTTAGGATCCAATCAAGCACACACACACTAGTCTAACTCCGTTCACAGCTCTTTATTCTCTACCCTCTGTCCTGTCTGCTCCACCCACTGTCCTACCAGCTCCACCTATTGTTCTGCCTGCTCCACACATCCTACCTGGTCCATCCACTGTCCTGCCTGTTCCATCCACCCCACCCACTGTCCTGTCTGCTCCATCCACTCCACCCACTGTCCTGCTTGCTCTACCCACTGTCCTGCCTGCTCCACACACAGTCCTGCCTGCCCCATCCACTGTCCTGCTTGCTCCACCCACCACACCCACTGTCCTGTCTGCTTCATCCATACCACCCACTGTCCTGCCCGCTCCATCCACCCCACCCACTGTCCTGCCTGCTCCACTCACTCGCACTGTCCTGCCCGCTCCATCCACCCCACCCACTGTCCTGCCTGCTCCACTCACTCGACGCACTGTCCTGTCTGCTTCATCCATCCACCCACTGTCCTGCCTGCTCCACTCACTCGACGCAATGTCCTGTCTGCTTCATCCATACCACCCACTGTCCTGCCTGCTCCACCCACCCCACCCACTGTCCTGTCTGCTTCATCCATCCACCCACTGTCCTCCCTTCTCCATCCAGTCCACCCACTGTCCTGTCTGCTCCACCCACTCTCCTGTAAACCCTTTTACACTCCTAACAATATAATTGAGCCATTGGTATTTATGTCATTGCTGACATAAATACCATTGTTTCCTGCCTTTCTTTGCCTGGTGAGACAGTCAGTAGCAATGCCACTAATTCCCCCCCCGAGTACAAAACAAAGAGTGGACATAAAAGAACTACCAAAGAGGTAGTCATTGTTTTGTTTTCTCCGATTTACAATAGTGCACAAATTTTTTCTGTCCACCAGGTTGCGCCACCATCCAGACTACACTTTTTTACACACGCTATGGATTATCATGATTCCTGTTTAATTCCACATTTATTTTACTTCTCAGAATGTAGAAGTTTTTTTACATGACTAGCAGTTTCACTTCACAACATTTACCGCAGCCTATGCCTTACAACTTACAGTAATATGTCAATAATTTTTTGATCCTGCACAATGGATACAGGTTACATCAACTGCTGCAAAAATTCCCAGCAAATTAAGCACACCAACATGCAAGCCATTAACAAAATTTATTTATATATACATTCAAATATCATAAAGTATCATATAGTAACATTCCTATTCTGTACAATCTTAGTTCTACACCTTTTCAACGAGTGTAGTTCTCAATGCATTATTCCTATCACTGTGGGAGCAGTATTCTTGAGAAATCCGGCAGTTAGAAACAAGTAGGGGCAGTTTCACACTGAACCCTGTTTAACCGAAAAAATGCTGAAAACTATTACAAACATTCTTGTTATCACACACGAATGTTTCCTCCAACGTAACACGTGTTCTTGAATACTGGTGCAAGTTAGTGCAAAAACAGACGCAGCAGCCCAAAATATGGCTACATAACATCCCTGTGTTCATTTAAAATTAAGTTATGTGACATATATTCAGCAAGTTCATTTAAACCAGTGATTTGCTAGACAATATTCACTTTGTTCATATACGTCAAGGTATAGCTGGCAGGTAAACGTGCATTACTTTCTAAAGGAAACCGCATCTTAATCCGGATGATCAATGGAATTTGATAATTATTATTCAGAACCTGGTTCTCAGGGATGCTGTTGCTGTTACTGAAAGGACTTGATGTCTTAATATAGGCAGAACATTATAACCTACATCAACAAACCACACAATGACTAGTCGTATTGCTGCTTTCGTTAGAATGTTCTATCAGGCTGGGTTTTCTGTCAATATAACCAAGAATGTTATGTGACCGTCTAGCATGCACACCATCGTTCTACTGAACACTACCACCAAACTTGCAAACGTTTAATGCATGTTAAAATTAGTAGTTGCGTCAACACGGGAAAAATACTTAATACAAACAGTAATGTGTTATTTCCTACTTTTCACTTACAACTGCATCGGAACTACACACATACACCTGCTTGTCGATTCCCAGTTGTCATGTACAACTGTACAAACAAACTGGAAAACAACTATTTTGTTGATATTGTGTCAAACAACGTGGTTTGCTTTCTAATGCAGGATTGCCCCGAAATCTACGTCTACTGCATCATTTTGTAGGGTTGGTGAAAGCACACCTCTCGGGTTAAGCAAAATTAATAATTTATGGTCTGTATATATTGAATTCTTAGCCTTTTTTATTGTATGTCAAGAAGGCACTCTATTATTCCCAAAAATTACCAACTTCATAATTCCTGTTTTTTTTCGATCCCTGCAATAAAAATTACACTTAAATTTATGGTATTTCAAGAATATAGCAGAATGGGTGTGCTGAATTTCCACCAATGAGCTTCCACATCCAAATAGATCAACACGTGAAAGAACACGGAATCATGCCACTATTTTTAACATTAATAATAACTGCTTGTGGATCTTGAGTCCGAATAAAGATAATAATAGCATCCAGCGCCAACAATTCGGCGTTGGTGCATTTGTGTCAACATCACACATTGCCTAAACAGGGCTGTACATACGAACTTTCCACAGAATACAAAACTAGAAGTTCTCAAACGAGCACACATACAACAAACGCATTTCTATGCCTCATCAGGTTTGTGTGAGTTGTAATAGTTCTACTAGCTCACAGTTTTTTGTGAGTTGTAGTAGTTCTACTAGCTCACAGTTTTTTGTGAGTTGTAGTAGTTCTACTAGCTCACAGTTTTTGTGAGTTGTAGTAGTTCTACTAGCTCACAGTTTTTGTGAGTTGTAGTAGTTCTACTAGCTCACAGTTTTTTGTGAGTTGTAGTAGTTCTACTAGCTCACAGTTTTTTGTGAGTTGTAGTAGTTCTACTAGCTCACAGTTTTTTGTGAGTCGTAATAGTTCTACTAGCTGAGTTTTTTGTGAGTTGTAGTAGTTCTACTAGCTCACAGTTTTTTGTGAGTTGTAGTAGTTCTACTAGCTCACAGTTTTTGTGAGTTGTAGTAGTTCTACTAGCTCACAGTTTTTTGTGAGTTGTAATAGTAGTAGTTCTACTCAAATGATCATTAATCCGAAATAATCACAGCAGTGATATGAATTCTCAGTACAAGTTATCTGCATTAAAAACTGCACTTCCTAATGTACAGTACATGCTTTTAACTTCCAGTAAATGGTTGCTGTATATATCTATACGTATACAAATACACACATACATACCATGTACGTATGTATGTATACACAGACACAATCAGTGAAATGTCACCGAAAGGTCTACTGAAAGCATGTTGTATGTGGCACTGGAGGTCGCCACTGAGTCATTTATCATAAGCTAGCTATGGCCAATGTTATTTGAGACAGCGCTCGAAGTACATTGAGCCAACGTAGCCGCCACGCATTGCCTTTGAGACGTTCTGCTCGAAGAGTCGTCGATTGTTTTGCAGGACCTCGGCAGCCTCCTTGTTCAGTGGATCCTCTGGATTCGGCTCCTGCAAGTGAAATGGTGCAACCAGTTCTCAGACACTAAGTGCTAATACAGACACTAAATGCTAATACAGGCACTAAGTGCTAATACAGACATGACATTTGGTTTTGGGTGAAATCCATATTTTGACATGAAATTTCTTTTTAAAATTTTTATAACATTTTTCACTGGTTCATCATCATATAAACAGCTTTCGGATCTTTATCGAGTGTCGCCATCTAACATACTACAAGAATATACTCACATCAAATGAAATCCACCAGGTTTCACTGGAATCTACTTACTTTTGATGGGAACATCAAAACTTTGAATGCTATAAGCTTGTCATTAAATTTTATACTGAACACAAAAATATATATTCTTTATCACATCAGATTTGTCCATAAATTTAAAATAAATCTGTATATAAATATGGCATGTCAGTATTCCAAAAATTTTTTTTTATTGAATATGGGTTAGCATCATCAGGTACAACCCTACCTTCATTCAGGTCTTCACCGAAGGGAGGGATGGGGCACCACATATAATCATCAAAATAGATCATTAACATTTCGTCTTTTATCAAGCATTAACTTTTTATTTTTAATTCTTGTTTTTAACTTTTAGCATAACTTTTATACGGCTGCCTTTTAAATCACTGGAAAAGTGCTCGCTCCGCATGCTATTCCCCATGTAGAGTTTATTCCTCGATAGTCTGGGCATCTACAGTAAACATGACTGATCTGTGATCTGCTAACAGATGTACATTTTCATTACGTTAACGTGACTGATCTGTGGTCTGCTAACAGATGTACATTTTCATTACGTAAACATGACTGATCTGTGGTCTGCTAACAGATTTACATTTTCATTATGTAAACATGACTGATATGTGGTCTGCTAACAGATGTACATTTTCATTACGTAAACATGACTGATCTGTGGTCTGCTAACAGATGTACATTTTCATTATGTTAACGTGACTGATCTGTGGTCTGCTAACAGATGTACATTTTAATTACGGAAACATGACTGATCTGTGGTCTGCTAACAGATGTACATTTTCATTACATAAACATGACTGATCTGTGGTCTGCTAACAGATGTACATTTTCATTACGTAAACATGACTGATCTGTGGTCTGCTAACAGATGTACATTTTCATTACGTAAACATAACTGATCTGTGGTCTGCTAACAGATGTACATTTTCATTACGTTAACGTGACTGATCTGTGGTCTGCTAACAGATGCACATTTTCATTACGTTAACGTGACTGATCTGTGGTCTGCCAACAGATGCACATTTTCATTACGTTAACGTGACTGATCTGTGGTCTGCTAACAGATGTACATTTTCATTACGTTAATGTGACTGATCTGTGGTCTGCTAACAGATGTACATTTTCATTACGTAAACATGACTGATCTGTGGTCTGCTAACAGATTTACATTTTCATTATGTAAACATGACTGATATGTGGTCTGCTAACAGATGTACATTTTCATTACGTAAACATGACTGATCTGTGGTCTGCTAACAGATGTGCATTTTCATTACGTAAACATGACTGATCTGTGGTCTGCTAACAGATGCACATTTTCATTACGTTAACGTGACTGATCTGTTGTCTGCTAACAGATGCACATTTTCATTACGTAAACATGACTGATCTGTGGTCTGCTAACAGATGTACATTTTCATTACGTAAACGTGACTGATCTGTCTGTGATTTCCTTGTCAGAGTCGCCAACAAAAAGGACAACAATGTTACATCTAAATGTAGCGTGCCCAGATGAGATTTCCTAATTTTTTTAAACACACTATATACACACATTTGCATAAGTAGCTAATTAATTCCATTTGGTTGTTGTCCTCTGTGAGAATTAATATTTGTTCATATACAATAAAAAAAAAATATTTCTATATCAATATGTTCATGACCATCAATATAAAAAACTTTGATTTGGTCTATTCTTATTCCCCTTGTTTCTAGTGTTTTCAAAAAAATAGTTGACAGTAATATACTGTCAACTAGATATTTTTTCTGCGGGTTTACTGCAAATGTTGTGTATAATTATATACTGTAGCAGTATATGCAACAAATTTGGGAAACATATCTCATATGGAGTTGTTGATAACTTACCTACACAGGCTTGTTTGTGAATTAAATACAAATATCATTCAGACGTGTGGCTGTATGTTGTGTCAAATAAAGATATCCTGAACAAAGTTAAAGAAAGTTGGCCAAAAGCAACCTGGCAAAAAAACCATAGAAAGACAAAATCTGGGGTGGAAGACATGGACTGAAGCCAAACAGGCGGCCAAAGATAGAGATCTGGGGTGGAAGACATGGACTGAAGCCAAACACGCGGCCAAAGACAGAGATCTGGGGTGGAAGACATGGACTGAAGCCAAACAGGTGGCCAAAGACAGAGATCTGGGGTGGAAGACATGGACTGAAGCAAAACAGGTGGCCAAAGACAAGAGATCTGGGGTGGAAGACATGGACTGAAGCTAAACAGGTGGCCAAAGACAGAGATCTGGGGTGGAAGACATGGACTGAAGCTAAACAGGTGGCCAAAGACAGAGATCTGGGGTGGAAGACATGGACTGAAGCCAAACAGGTGGCCAAAGACAGAGATCTGGGGTGGAAGACATGGACTGAAGCCAAACAGGTGGCCAAAGACAGAGATCTGGGGTGGAAGACATGGACTGAAGCTAAACAGGTGGCCAAAGACAGAGATCTGGGGTGGAAGACATGGACTGAAGCTAAACAGGTGGCCAAAGACAAGAGATCTGGGGTGGAAGATATGGACTGAAGCCAAACAGGTGGCCAAAGAACTGGAGAAGGAACATTGCAGCCTTATGGGCCATGGGGCCCCGAAGAGGATAAGTAAGGGACGGTAAGACCTGTGGAATATCCTACAAGCACTGATTTGCAAATGTGAAGAAATAAATGAATTCAAATGAAATTAGTTGACAAGTGTAGATGGCAGCAAAAGTGGCTTGAAATTAGGGTGATTTCCTGCACATTCGTATAGTAAATGATGCTTATGACCATGCAACACAAGCACATACTCACCAGAAATAAGTACTGAAGGCCATACACGACTGAGTTTATTGTCAACACAGGCTTCCAGTCTTCCCTACAATGCAAACACATCATATATACACGTGCAGCATAAGTATTTATCTTATTTGAACTTAGTACAACTGAAAAAGTCAACAGAAACAACGCAACTGATTGACTGGTTTCTAGTGGACAAATTACATTCTCACATCATACTGTGTGATTCTTTGGATATGTTGACATAATCCAGTTAAGTATACAAAATACTACAGCAACCACACTCTGTCATACTGTTCGATGAAAGGCTTTCATGATCACATAAATAACACATGGTGTTAATTTTGTTGATGCTGTAACTGATTGCTGTATTATATTTCAGATAAACTTGTAGAGATTCCACAGTGTGAAAGTTGTTCAGTCGGTTTTCATTACAACCTGTTTACTTTTAAAACAGGCCATTTACATGACAAAGTAGGTGATAAGTTGTAATTGCTTGCACAACCGAATTACACCAACAACATAAACATTGCAGCAGATGTGGAAAATAAGTATAAGCAAACAACTCTTAACTTTCTAAGGTTTTTATGTAGCAAGTGTAAATTATAATGCACATTTCAACTCAACTGATCAACAACAGCTTTGTATCTGCAACAACACGTATATATCTGCATATTTCCACTATGTTAGGTTAGAATTGAGTTTGACACAGGCTAATGCTTTTCCGGAAACATCAATATTACCCCATTACCAACCGGAGAATGTTTAAACAGATGTTTCCTTCTAGGTCGATGTTAGGATGGTACACCATCGTCTCGCATTTCACTTTTGGTGGTTCATGGGGGTAACCTTGTCCTACTTTGAAGCTAAATACAAATCGTCCACCTCGGTAGAAACCCTACAAACAAAACCAAAGTCTGTTCAACACGAAGCGCAACGTTTAATGATGCAAACAGTAGGTAGTGATGAAGGTAAGGTAAGATGTGATCTAACAAGACAATCTGTCAATGTAAATAATGAAGCATACACAAACAAGGAGGTGGCTTCTCCGTTTCTAATTAAAATTAGTAACTAGTGATTTCTAAACAGTTTTGCAATGCAATAGATAATTTTGCAAAAGATTTCTTGATCACACAAATGAGATTGTGAAAAAAATTAGAAAGCAACTATATGAACAGTGTATATTTAGACGGCATGATGAGCCACTACAATGATGAGGTCAATAATGGCACCCACCTCGTCTGGTGATATTACAAGCTTGAAATTTAGCAGATCGTCTGAGTCAGGGAACTCGACTGTGCATGTTTTCGGCAAGCTGAGTTCATTGATATCTGGAAGACAAAATAACAGTGTATAACAGTTCAAACAGTGAAATAACTCATGGAGATATTAATATTAAAACTCCCTCCTCAAATGAAGGTTGTGAATCGGGTTTGTTGATGTTCAAATATGTAGTGTGTGGATAGTTTCTTAAAGTAATATTTCATCAAAACTAAATTACACCTTTGCATAAATGAGCTAGCATGTCATAGTGGATACTGGGTAAGTTAGCGGTTTTTGTGAAATGATTCAGATATGAGACGTGGAAAACAGGTAGTGGATACTGGATATGGCAGTGAAATGGGATTAGAAACAACGACGAAGGAAAACAAAAATCGATGACCGTTATCAGTTCCAGCCTCATCCTGGACTTCAGGGAAAAAAAGGAGAGCAACAACAACAATCCTAGACCAAGTTTTTTTTAGATATTTAGTTCAACATGAGGCCATGACAATTAAAAATTATGCTCAATTGTATGTAGGGTATTATGTTTCTGTTTCACTGCCAAAATTGTGAACTTTCACAGCTGAACTTTGTCTCATGTATGTATAATACTGACCCACATTTTATTAAACATAGATGTACACAGAGCATGCATAATTTAACACTGGCAGTGAATTAGTCACTATCAGTGTCATTTTATTCAATAGCTGCTACATTCACAACCCACATTGCATTTTATACTTGTAGGCATAGTGCCTGATATTGGCAATAATTTGTTGCTACTTTCTGGAAATTTATACTTTGTGTATACAAAAGAACAGATACAGAACTGGGTTTATCATTGATAAAGGTTGGGATAGTATATACACATGCACCAATTCTCCCATTAAACATGAGGCTTTTTTCACCAGTATTAGTGTGAAGCTCTATGGCAATTTTTTCCCGATTTTTTATTCATTGTTTTTAATTTACAATCATTTTTCTGTGCATGTATGATGATGTGCCTACCAGATGACTTGTTATTGTCATGACTGATTAGAATTTATGGATAAGTGTAATGAAACGTGACTGATTAGGGGCAGTGTTGTTTTGATTAAGTCGATGGTTGGTTGGTTCATGCTTCCAATCAATTAAATGATTACAATCTTGTGCGAGCGATCATTTTCAAGAACAAATTCATGCTGAATTTTGTTTTCATTCCTGAATTACCTGGACTTGCAGGGAATCTAGTATGTGACAAACCATGGCATCACAAAAGTTGGCTAATGTCAACAAACTACTTGACCATACCAGGGGAAGTTTCAATCAAGAGTATTTTTTATTGATGCAGTACATATTATAATAAATGACCCCTCGTCAATGGCGAACCCTAAAAATTTGACCAATGGTCAGGTTAATTAATATTTGACTTGTGATGAACAACCAAAATATTTACGGTTGCCTCTAGTGAAATCCATATTATAATAAAAATTGGCCATCCACAATTTTTAGGTACAAACCGATTAAATATAATCGATCGGTTTGGCCAAACCGATGATCGATTATGAAAATCAATCTGATTCCCAACACTCTCTCTCTCTTGCAATCACTCATAGTTGAGTATGATGATCTTGAATCGTTGTGAAGATGGTGATGATGATGTCCAGCTATGTGCGACACTAATTAGGGATCAGTTATAGCAAAGCTTGTTACTTACAGTTATAGCTGTCACTGATTAATGCAAGACTAAGGGAACGTCTTAGAGCTGTTAGTTCTTGGACCTTTCTTTCATATACCCGGTTCCAATGCTTGGCTATGTAACCTTGTCCATTTTTATGGAATTAGTTAATCAATAATGGAATATGTGAGAAGTTTGGTGACCCAGTAGAAGATGGACATTTGTAGAACTTATCTGAGAATGAGGTGATTCTCCTATTTCTATCGATCGTGAAAAGGCTACATCGATTTCTAACTTAGTGGACTCTACAAAGTTAAATAGAAGGATGGGTAATCAAAGGCAATTAGAGTAACATATGTAGCAATGTAAGTTGAGTCTTGACAACTCGTTTCTCAGACGTTGGACCGATCTGATGTCAATGACCGTTTGCTCTACCTTTTGTTATCCTTAGTTGCGCAGCAGACGATTTCTTTTGGCCCATGCCTTTCGAGCCTCCATCTGTACCATCTTTCTTCTGTTGCTTAAGGGAAAATAATTTAATCATGTTAATATATGTATGAGCAATGTGCAGGTAGACTAACTATTACTTCTTCCAAGAAACACAACCTTCTGTGACGCACAGACTATTAATATTAGATTGAAGCTGTTATTTGTAATTATATATTTAGTTTCGCAAACAAGGTATATCAAATTGAATATCAAATACTTAATATTTTATAACCATATATAATATAAATATTTAAGGTGATATGTACTTTACATTAAATGATTTTTTTAATACGAAAATGAAATCTTAAAAAAGCGAATTGCGAACGGTGCCTACCCAGTAGTGTTCTCGTAGAGAAAAAACTATGCGCTGAGTTGTGACGTCACAGCGCAACCTTTAGCGTATAAATATCCGCCATTTTGGTTCCAAAAAAAATTAAGATGCAACATTACTTTACGCGTTGAAGTAATTTGTTTTATATATTTAAACATTTATATCTAATAGTGTGATTTAGTACTTTTGTCATTGGGGCGCTGTAGCGCATTACTTAGATTAGAATGTTGGACTCTCAGTCAAGACGACGTACGCTCGAATCAACTTGCTACCATTATCAAGCTCGGACAACTTTGCTCACCTCACATTACTCCAGTTCACTGTTTCGAATATCCCAAACAAAATATGTCTACAGGCTGTGAGAACTACAAGTATATCTCAATATATCATATGCGTGTGCATTAACATTTTATGCAACAATTCCATTAAAACAACTTTATTTAATTCATACTGTGGTTCAATGTACACCTCAAGTCTTTGGTGTCATTTTAAAAAACAGAGTCTGAAAGGTATTGCTGTCGCTTATAACAACAGTTTTAGAATTATACACAACCTGTCACCCCGCTGTAGTGCAAGCCATATGTTCGCTACTAATTATGTTAAATCCTTTAATGAACGTATTCGGTCATAAATTTTTAGCCTTTTATGCCGGTTGGAAAAATCCGACAACATACTTTTTGTGAATTATCTTCACACTTTTATTTATTATCGAAGTCCATTGATTAAACATTGGATTGATCAATTGTAGGCTTTTAATTCATGATGTTTGTACTTTTATACAAATATATTTTTTATCCTTATCTTATATATATATTTTACTACACATCATGTATATATATTTATATATGTATATTTTTCACACTACATGTACCTCTATTGTTCATCATGTGTGTATATGTATGTTTTTTTTACCTGTATGTATTTATAATATTATGGGCTCTTGTCTGAAATAAAACATTATTATTATTATATATTATAACGTGGTTCTAGTTGATATACTTTGACCAACTCAAAAATAAAACATTATATTATTATTATTATTATTATAACTGAAGAAAATGGCTTTATGTAGCTGATCTCATAATCAATCAGGATAAAGTTGTGTTATTGAATCAATGTGCTCATGTTTTAGTGGCTGGTGCGACGAAGTTACAGGGTCTCATTCATATCTTGCCCCAGCTTAGGCAAGGAGTTAGATAGATACAAACCTCAGCTATGACATTTGATATGCAGATGACACAACACTTGTGTTCACCGTGTTCGAGAAGCTACAACTCTGCACTGAAGAAGTCGAGTTGCCTGTAAAAAATTAGGTATGCAAATCAATTTCTCCAATTGCAAAGTTATAATTTTCATCGAACAAGCATATTGTTTTGGAAGGAGAACAGGATGTGTATGAGTTTGTTTGTTTGTTTGTTTGTGTGTGTGTGTGTGTGTGTGTGTGTGTGTGTGTGTGTGTGTGTGCGTGCGCGTGCGCGCGCGAGTGTGTGTGTGCAGAAGAAGAGAGAAAGGCCACTGAAAAGGTAGAGTGGCTAGATGAGAAGTGACACTTGGCTCCAGCTGTTGACAACAGAGCAGCATGTCGTAAATAGAAAAGGCTGGAGGGGTGCAACTTTCCGGAGGACAACGAAGGGTCAGTCGGTATGGCATATTAGTTTTAAGTCAACTGAGTCAAGTATTCGTTTTTTTGCTACGTGTTGAATTGTGAACCAAAGAAAACTCGTTTTATTGAAATTAACATGCACTGCCACTGTAAACACTCTTACAAAACTAAACACCGAAGAAACGTTTCCTCTTGACGTTTATGATAACGACTAAATACTTTGGTGTTACAATAATGCCTACTTTAGCCTTGTCAGACCCCTTCGATCAGGAGAACAGTAGTATTGTTTGGAACCACTATGCATAAATATCAGCAGGGCTAATGCTAAGCTCAAAGTATGATGTATAAAATAATTAATGGCCTAATGGGAATACCTTTAAATCAGAACTTTGTTTCTGGGAATATTATCAATAGGAGACAACATTATTTTGCCTACCATAGTGGTATCCCTTACCCAAGATGCAATTACCTCTTACATTATTTTTCCCAAGTACTATGTTCGACTTTGGAACTTCCCCTCAACATATTATTGTTAGCATACACAGTTAGGATGCATCTAAGAGCACCATAATTATCTCAAGTAGTCGTCCGGAGGACGGGTGTCATGATAATCGTTCATGATACCTTTCCAACATTCAGACAATTCATTATCCCAGACATTAAATGCAATACAAATGTTAATTCTTAATTTACACTGTATGGATGTTGTTATTTTTATGTGTTCGCCAACCGGCCCGTCTGTATCGCCAGCACGTTGAGGCTAGGAGGAATGTAGGAAGAAGAAAAACGATTAGTGTCGACCGTCCGTAACACAGACACAGCAATGAGTATGTTTGGGTTGGTACTTGATTCGCACTCGTACGTGGTTGTCATGCAATTCGTCGCGTGATTTCTCGTATTGAGTACTGGGTGCGTGTTCGAGAAGTTCAATTCATGCCGATCAGGTATATATTGCTTAATAATTCGTACATGATTAAATCAGAATAGATCAACATTAATCATGACAGTATATACCCCATCTAACGGTGTTACCCGATTGGTACGCGAAGACGCTTTAACCCATTAGACCGCGCTGGGCCGCTTTAGCTTAACAAGATTTAACAAGATTTGCCATCCAAGCCAAAGGCCCAGATGGCAAGTGGACAAGGAAGCCATTGGCTTATCGAGAGTCCAATAATGTTCATCTACTTATAACCCGCCCTCCTGATATATGTGTCAACCTTGTTTTTAAACATATTCACGCTGCTAGCAGTTACACAATCTGTAGACAGTTTGTTCCATTCATTTATTGTCCTCTGTGAGAACGAGTGCTTCCTGATGTCCAATCTACATTGATCCTTTACTAATTTTACCTCATGTCCTCTAGTTCTGCTATCCTTCTTGAGTGAGAAAAACATATTTCTATCAATATTTTCATACCCATTCAATATCTTAAAAGCTTCAATCTGATCTCCTCTTAACCTCCTTGTCTCTAGAGTTGTTAAACCACATTCTTTCAAGCGTTCTTCATAACTAAGGTCTCTAAGTTCTGGAATCATTTTAGTTGCTCTCCTTTGTATGCGTTCAAGCGTATCTATATCCTTCTTACGATATGGTCTCCATGCTTGTATACAGTATTCTAAATGAGGTCTAACTATTGCTTTATAAAGAGGTATAATTAACTTTTTTCCCTTGTATGTTATGTTTCTTCTAATCAATCCAAGAATTTGATTACCCTTTGAAGCTGCAATACCACACTGCTCTGAAACTTTCATATCAGCGCTTATTGTAACTCCTAAGTCCTTTTCTTTTACAGTAGTACCAAGAACAGTAGCTCCCATTTTATAATTTGCATTCAAATTCCCATGTCCTGTATGTAGGCATTTACATTTCCCAAAATTGAACAGCATCTGCCATTTCTCAGACCATTTCACTAATCTGTCTAGATCGTTTTGTAAATGTTGTTTAACACCATCAGTATTAACCTTTCTAAACAGTTTTGTGTCGTCCGCAAATTTCAGTACGTTACTTGTTATACTCTCGTCCAAGTCATTGATATAAATTAAGAATAATATAGGTCCTAATACTGATCCTTGAGGTACCCCACTCAAAACCGATTTCCAATTTGAAACTTCTCCATCTACTACAACTCGTTTTCTTCTGTCAGTCAGCCATTGTTCTATCCAGTCAGTTATGCTATCCCCGATACCATGGGCTTTTAATTTAAGTAGCAATCTTCAAAAGTATTGATATCTTATAATTGCAAGTTATGTTTATTTGGAAGCAAATTTAATTATCTATGCATTGGTGTAACTGTGGTGTATATAAGCCTATTATATGTTGTCATTCTGAAGTGTGGAACTTCAGAAATAATTTTTTTTAACAAATATTGAGAGTGAAATTAGACATGATAGTCATATTTTATTGCAATAACATCACCAACTGCTGGCTCCACACAAGGAAATGTTTTCCTATGCATGGTACTGCACAAAGAATCTTATTTTGCACACATGCACATTGCATGTCAGACATCCAGATCTGAATCGCACGTCCAGATGGCCATTTCACTCTGTTTTCGAACGCAACTGACAATGTCGTTTTGATGACAATGATTGTCAGAGTTCTCATCAAGGATGTCATCACTACTATTACTTGCCACCTGAAACAAACAAATAGCTAAAGTAACGAAAACAGAATAAGAATAACAACTTTGTCTTTGTTGCATTTGTCACATGTCATATCCAACACAGTAGTGTGAACTTATCATTTTTACAAGCAGCTAATAATAATTACACAACTTTTTTTTATAAAATTCCACTAATATCTGAAATATAGATAAATATAATTAATTACAAAGACCACTGACAGACACTGTCAATATAATAAAATTGTCAACAATGTCCACCCGTCCAGGCACCACCTAGGGCCAGGCTTGATTGTTAACACGCTCGTCAGGCTAGATTTTTCTGTTTTATTTACTTATTTGCTTTATAATTCATTATATAACAACATACACATCTAGCCATGTAATCTCAGCCGAGTAAATGGCACAAAACACGCAATGTCAGTGTTGATACAGTTGACAAACTGAATAAGAAGGTGACCAAGCTACTCTTGGACTAAGAAAACCAACCGACACCATCTTCGATTTATCGGTCACTCAGTCAAAGATCGAGCAACATAAATCTTACCTCCACATCCATCTCTGAAGCACTTTCATCCAAAGATTCATCCCCAAAATCGTGCAAACTTCATCTGCAGTGAACGCATCTGTTCTACGAGAAATGGCAATTTTTAAAGCCCACCAGTGCTCAACTTCAGACGCGATTATCCTCGAAACTTTCAATACGACCAAATGCTAATTTTACCCACAATTCATAGCTAATGAATTCTGCTAGTTTTAGTTTCACACCAATCCACCCGATGACGCCACCTCCACAGCCTTTTTTCCAGCTGGTGCTTGAGGGCGCCGTGGGTAAAACTAGGTCGGGCGCTTGTGGGCGTGCAGGGTCTAATGGGTTAAGTACCATTCTGTTTGTGATACTGCAAAAAAGTCTGCATGTCATTGACACCTAGACTGACAGTCGGTGAGTGAGTGACTGTCAGTGTAATTTTACATTAGCTCCTTGACCCATTTATATTCATATTATTTTATTAAAATTTGAAAATTACATGCTCACAAATGGGATGATGCACCTTTCAGGACAGGAAATATAGATTAGGGTATACGCTAAAATTATAATTTACTCAAAGATCAAATATAAATTGTCAAATATAAGAAAAAATGCTGTTCCTCAGAGTGACTGAGCCTTGGAATTCCCCCCTGAAACAGTTGTACAGGCAAAATCCATAAATACTTTTAAAAACCGCCTGGTCCAATCAGGCAATGCTAGATAATTTTGAAGCACCTTTTAAAAATTGGAACCGGAATTCTTAAACTATTAATAAATGACGATGATCAGTCATGAACTGATCAATGAGGAGTCACACAAATCTTGCGATCAGAATTATCTTAAGGCAGGGCAACCATAAACACCATGGGCATGGGTGTATGGACGTTGTTCTAGTTCCATCCTATTAACTGACTAGTCTTTATGTTGTGGTTACTACAATTGTAGTTTTTTGGCAACAACGTCAGTCAGTGGTGACTATGAGTCCGCATCCGGGCGTAACTAGAAAAGTAAATACATGCAAGTTTTAACCAGTTATTTCAATTGTGATTGGTACAAATCGTCCTTTTTGAGACATATCGTTCAAGAGTTTTGACATGGGACATTATGCGACTGTAGAAATGACCAACAGCTTTCGGTGTCTAACCACACCGGTCACTTCCAGGTCAATTCCAGAATTGTCCTTTGATGAACTCTGGCCCTGGACACCTCTTCCGAAAGCCAATGTGGGATGAACGAAATTACCCAAGTTCTGAAATGACTGTCCGCAGTTCAAATGCTGGGTTTGTCTTGGAGACCTGTGTTTGTAACCACGTGTTGTACATCGGTGGATTTCATGTCAGTTTGTCGATCCCTGTTATAGTTGTGTGTTTATCAAACTAGGCAATCGTTTTAGTATGGTGGAATGGTATATGTGGCAAAGGTTTGTATACTCAATAGAAACTGCTGTTTTCCCAAAAAATTTCAGAAACTTGTGCACGGGATCAGTATTCTAAATAACTAAGAGTTATTTCATTGTTTCAGTGCAAACAAATTGTTAGGAGAATTGTTTTGAGTGAAAACTTACTGATTATCAAACAGCGATACATGTTCGCAAGAAGTAAGATAACAAATTAAATGTGTAACCATCACAGGGCCATTCATTAACTTTCCTGTGGTGATTATTATGAATAGTGGTGTACATTTCAATATTTCCCCTGGTATATAACAAGCAAGGTGGGCCACTTGGCTGTTTTTGTCACCAGCTGGGCTTCGTCCATTGCTGACATCGCCACCTTGTAGCTACTTTTCATTATTTTTTTGTTTTATTGTGGTGAAAAATTTTGCGCATTATTTTCTGCTTCACTTTGGGTGTAAAACTCCTAAAGCATCATCCATGCAAACAATAGTTTGTCTACCGAAGTTAATTATATGCCCTGTCATTGTCTACGGGCAAGCCAGGGACGTGTTGAACACCAGGAATTGCACTTACTCCTTATGGTCAAAGCCAATGTTATCGCCAAGTTCATCAGCAGATTTGCTTTCTGTTTCTTCACACTGTGTGCTAGTTGAGCTGTGCATGGCTGTGCTGCCTCCAAGCACTGTAACCACATGTCGGCTAGCTATTTGCAGACGGTGTGGTGTCATTTCATCAGGATAAATAAAAACGCAGAGAGAATTGTCGACTCGATGTAAACAAACTTAGCACATGGTACCAGATGTGAACGCAACAGCCAGCCATGATGCTTAGCTTGGCCTGGTAAAAATTTGAGGCCTGATATACAGTATTAGTGCAAAAACTGTTTTGGACACGTGCACATAATTATTATATGGGGGCGCAGTTATAGTGAAAATGTAACTGACTAAATGTAAATCTGATTGTGTAGTTGCTAATTACTCAAATTTACCATCCCACCTTGTATTTAGTGCCAGTTATTGCATCCATGAAATTATTGAATATACGTCATAGTGTTAACAGTAAATCTAATAGCATGGTGGCACCATCACTGACTTGGTAATTAAACAAATGAAGCCATTGTGTCGTGTTACTTTAGCACCACAGTTACGGGGAGTTTGGCATTTGCCAGAGGATCTAATCAAACTTGTGTTGTTGTGCTATGTGCATACAAATGACCGTTTCATGATGTCATCATTATTATCAGATCATTTCAGTGTTGTGGTTATTGTTTGCCCACCTGATATGCGTATGCGCGCATGCATGCACGCAAGCACATAAACATGTACACGCAGTAAAACCATTTTGAGTACTTTGTTAATTTGAATTGTTTCATAACTGTCCTCGACAGCAAATGAAGTAGGGGTAGAGGTAGTGGTGTATATAGAGGTACGGGTAATGGTAGAGGTAGTGGTAAGGGTAGGGTTAGTGGTAGAGGTAGTGGTAGAGGTAGAGGTAGTGGTAGAGGTAGTGGTAGTGGTAGTGGTAGGGGTAGAGGTAGTGGTAGAGGTAGGGGTAGTGGTAGAGGTAGTAGTAGGGGTAGGGGTAGGGGTAGGGGTAGCAGGGGTGAGATTTAGCAAGTCATAGAAGGTAGCCAGTCGAGCTACCAACCTTGCAAAGTGAAGTAGCCACCCGACAGCTTCTTAGGCAGCCCACTTGCTAATAAATACTTTGATGATAGAAAGTAAATACTTTGATGATAGAATGTATGAACGACATCAACGACAAATAAAAAAACATCAAAAACAAGCAGTTTTGAAACATTTATTTTCAAGGCAGGATCAATAGAATGTGATACATAATACTGAATAAAATATGGTATACAACTGTATACATGTGACAGGTTGTTTTGCTTTCATAACAGGGTACACCAACAGTCTACACAAAAAAGTCTCCAAGCATCACACGACATCAAGTCCTGTGAACTGAACAGTTTTGCTGTTTTTTACAGGACCTGATTTTACCCTAGCCTAGAGAAACTTTAACCAGGTTTCCGATTAATTCAGTGCTCTGCGCACCATGTAGATATATCTAACTATAATCGAGATAGCGTATGTTTGTATGTATGTTTATATGTGGTTATGTTCATGTTTTTCTCGTAAATGGCTTGCACCTCAGGCGCCAAACTTTCAGGGATTAATCTACGACTCCACGAATGAAACGTAACGCCTTTATTTTTCGAAATACCCCATATATCAAAGGTTCTTAGTGGTTTTTATGATAAATCAAATGTTCGCTGCATAAGGATAAATTTTTATAAAACGTTAACTTCCAACAATCGCAGAAACCACAAGCGCTGCGGTGAATACTTCGGCACGTAAACTGTTTGAGAATACGTAGCGCCATATGGGCGATTTATACTAATTATGGTAGATAGCACGCACCCACGTATTGGGTATACACAATGAAAAGACAGTAGAAAGCAGATATTCTACTATTCTACAACCAACACAAGTATCTATGAGTCTAAATTCATGCGACCATCGACATTTTGAAGATGCAATGAGTATTACATCACGTGCGTGACACGGTTGTTTCTGGTAATACATTCAAGCGTATTTATGGCATATTGGCCTGAGGTATTTGGTAAACATTGTTATCATGACTGTCACGTATGAACTACCACGTTATCCCGTCCTGGGGTCGGGCAGTTTTGCAAGTATAGTATATAAAGGCGCGTCACGGAACCAAGACCATTAACATGACCAGTTATTATTTCAGTGTAGAATGACCATTCAGTTACATGTTGAGTGTCGATGTGGTTGATTAAAAAAATTAATGTTCCCTATTGATATCACTTCGGCTACGGTTTGGCAACATTTCTTGCAATGTCAAACGTGTCACAAACACGAGGTAGAGGTAGTTGTAGAGGTAGAGGTAGTTGTAGAGGTAGTTGTAGAGGTAGGGGTAATGGTAGAGGTAGTTGTAGAGGTAGTTGTAGAGGTAATGGTAGAGGTAGTGGTAGAGGTGCGGTAACTTGGCTGTCAATCAACAAGATCAGGGTTTGGGTCCACCTGCAGCCATTTCGAAACTTGGGCAATTTTAATCATCTCCCTTTCGTTCATCCCCCTATCGTTCATCCCTCTTTCGGATGAGACAGTAAAAGCTGTTAGTCCCGTCTACTTGATGTCTATGCTAGTTTGATTATGATAGTTATATAATACTTGCATATTCTTTTATTTTTATACTTTTATATATTCAACTGTTGAGAGATGTGTATGGGTCAAATAGAGTACGTCTGTCTGTCTGTCTGTCTGTCTGTCTGTCTGTCTGTCTGTCTGTCTGTCTGTCTGTCTGTCTGTCTGTCTGTCTGTCTGTCTGTCTGTCTGTCTGTCTGTCTGTCTGTCTGTCTGTCTGTCTGTCTGTCTGTCTGTCTGTCTGTCTGTCTGTCTGTCTGTCTGTCTGTCTGTCTGTCTGTCTGTCTGTCTGTCTGTCTGTCTGTCTGTCTGTCTGTCTGTCTGTCTGTCTGTCTGTCTGTCTGTCTGTCTGTCTGTCTGTCTGTCTGTCTGTCTGTCTGTCTGTCTGTCTGTCTGTCTGTCTGTCTGTCTGTCTGTCTGTCTGTCTGTCTGTCAGGGGAAGTAAAAGATGTCACACAGAGGGTAAATGTGTGACATCCAACTGTGCTGTTTGGAATGTACATTTGTACCCAACTGTTGATGGGCAACATGCTACTAGTGGACCGCTCAAAGGTCACAGGAATGATTAGATATCTGGTCATTGTACACTAGTAATCCTTTCAAGTTGCATCACTGCCCAGGTGTGTAAACATTCACCACTTCGGTTGAAACCAGGCGTGATCCTACAAACTTAAAAGAAGGTGGTTGAACTGGAGGGCATGAAGTATCATTAATACCCGTTCACACCAGCGATTGTTCGATTGGTCACTAAAAGTAAAAAAAAATATTAAGATACCGCATAACTTGGAAGTGCCTTTATACATTGGGGGTGGGTTGGTCCATATAACTCCTCAACACTTTTTGAGAAGTCATCACTTGGCAGTTTCACATGTGCAGCTGTTTTAGGGTCTACAGTTGTTTCAGGGCCTTGCAGACATGGAAGCACACAGGATGGGAAACGGGGACACATACAATGATGTCCACTTGAACCACCTGGTGCAGAACGGACACACTGCCCAGCTGATGGAGATTCCACCTGCCCATGACTGGGAGGACGAGAAACGGCGAGCCAAGAGCTTCTTTGATGATGGAACCATGACATTCTTCTGGTACGTTCCTCACCCGCTGTGGTAGTTTTAAGGGCAATTGCAAATTATCTACCTTACTATCTGACCTTCAGCTTAGAACTAGTAGTTTTTAGTTTCTGTAAGCCAGTTTGGCTTAAGTTTACCATGAGGTAACTTCTAGCAAATGATTCGTTATTAGGCATTATGCTTGGTTATGTGGTGCCATAGTAAAAATTCATTCTCACCAAGTGGCAAGCCTGTTTCTTCTGCATTTATTCTGTATGCTTATTCTGCAAATTTTTCAGATTTCTAGGAGATGTATTAAATTTTAATTTGAAAGAGATTTGTATATGTTGCCCTGTTGTCTCAGTGCTTAGAAACACAATTAACGCAAGTAAGCAGTTTTTATCAAATATAGGCCATAATCCAAAACCAGTAGAGCATTGCCAGTCAATATAAGGGAACTTTAAATGTGTACCATATTCCAAATGTGTCCTGATTAGAACCTAAATTCAGGTGACCCTATGTAACTGTTACACCTGCAGCCATAACAGAAATTCCTCCAGCAGAAATTATTTATTGAAGCCACGTCCACTAATATTGATACAGACGCATTCTTCTTTCAGTTTATTTGTATCCATGGAAGCACTCACCATTGCTCGTGCCAGATTGCTAGCGCGGTTTAAATGATCTATGATATGACAGTAGTTGCTGTAGTTGTACATTGATTGATAAATAACTGATCCTGTTGCTGGGACTTGCAGTAGGAAGTGACATGGCAGTAGGAAGTGACATGGTGGATTGGTGGTTTGGTACACAACCCTTCATCCTTCCTTTCCTTGTCACTCCATAAAAAAAACTTGGTACATTTTAACTGTTATTTAAGTAGGTTTTGAGTTTTGCCTTCTTAAAGGGAGCATCAACTAGCCCGGGTTCACGGCGACACGTTTATCTTTGACCATACTGATGCCAAAAAAGGTTTATCTGTTGCATAATCTGTCAACTCTTTTTGAAAGTTGACTAATGCAAACTGGTCGATTATGTATATACTGACAGCAAGACATAATATTTCTCCAGCCATTCACCATAAACATAGGTAACCATTAAGTATCCGTGCTGCACATGGGACTGTGTAGTATCCTCCTAGTTTCCTAGGTGCAAATGTATTCTCCACAAAACAGAGCACAACAAATAAAACTGATTCACCTGTTGCTATTACAGCTGACTAGAATGTCAGTTTGGCTAAAATAAAATTTATGTTACATTGACCGATTTAAGATATTTTGCAACCACGAACAACACTCCCAACTGCCCTCAACAAAGATCTGCAGGAAGTCGGCAAGCGATTTCGAAACCAGCGAAATCTAGACTGGCTGAGGTCGCATGAATGAAGTCAATGGAAGAACATAAACCAGAACATCTTGGTAGTGACACAAACAAAACTGTCCCCACTGTTGCAGTGAGGCGAAACTACAACCGCACGCACACACACGCACCTAAGATATTTGAGACAGAAATGATGTTCTCTGCATAAGTGTAATTTCGACGTGATTATGATATTAAGGCAGCTGTCTGAGTGCCAATATCAAAGCAAGTCAATGAACCTGTGTTGGATTGTGTTTAACAAGATTGCCATTCTAGGCGATCGCAAGTGGACAAGGATGCCATTGGCTTACTGAGGGTCCAAATTTTTTTTATCTTGTGTAATCCGCCCTTGTAAAATATGTGTCAACTTTGTTTTTTTAAGATAAGATAAGATAAAATAATTCTTTATTGTCTCAACAATGAAATTGAGAAATTTGTCTTGGGTAAGAACAGACATGACTTCAATATATACATAAAACCATTCTATAAAAGTGGCAGATAAGTAGACAGTGAAACAGACTAAAAATAATAGTAATAATAATAAAAATAAATACACACATAAATAATGATTAGACAATATATACATTGCATACACATTACTAGTTATGCTAAGAACGACAAGTGACACTGTTGCAGCAGGCATCATGAGTTGAGTTGTTTAATGGACAGTGGCACAAATGAGTATTTGTGTATGTTAAGCCTACACGGAGGAGTTCTGTAGCGTCTGCCAGATGGCAGGAGCTGAAATTCATTGTGTAAAACATGTTTGGTATCATAAATAATCTTGACTGACTGTCTTCTTAATGTCTGTTAAAAAATCTCCTGAAGGGAGATCATGGGAGATGTGGAACCTGTTATTTTATTTATTCACGCTGCTAGCAGATACACAATCTGTAGATAATTGATTCGATTCATTGATTGTCCTCTGTGAGAACAAGTAGTTCCTGATATCCAATCTGCACTGATCCTTTACTAATGTAACCTCGTCCTCTAGTGCTACTATATTTCTTGAGGGCGAAAAAAATATTTGTATCAATATTTTCATATCCATTCAATATCTTAAAAACTTCAATTTGATCTTCTCTTCACTGCATTTTCTCTAGGCTTGTTAAGCCACATTATTTTAGACGTTCTTCATAACTAATGTCTCTCTGTTCTGGAATCATTTTAGTTGTTCTCCTCTGTATTCTTTCAAGTGTATCTATATCCTTCTTACAATATGATCTCTGAGCTTGTATGCAGTATTCTAAATGGGGTTTAACTATTGCTTAATACAGAAGTATAATTAGCTTTGTTTCCTTGTATGTTAGATTTTTTCTAATCAACCCAAGAATTTGATTACCCTTTGAAGCTACAATACCACACAGCTCTGAAACTTTCATATCAGCATTTATTGTTACTCCCTAAGTCGTTGTTGTATAGTAGTACCCACAACAGTATCTCTCATTTTACATCCAAGTTCCCGTGTCCTGTGTGTAGGCATTTACATTTCCCAAAATTGAATAGCATCTGCCATTTTTCTGACCATTTAACTAATTTGTCTAAATCGTTTTGTAAATGATTTTTATCACTATCATTGTTAACCTTTCTAAACACTTTTGTGTCATCTGCAAATTTCAGTACGTTGCTTGTTATGTTATCGTCCAAGTCATATTCAAAACTGATTTCTAGTTTGAAACCTTCCCATCTACTATAACCACTGTTTTCTGTCAGTGAGCCATTTTTCTATCTTGTCAATTATGCCATCTCTGATACCATGGGCTTTTAATTTAAGTAGTAATCTTTGATGTGGCACTTTGTCAAAAGCTTTCTGGAAATCTAAGTACATGATATCTACTAGTGATCCCTTGTCTATCGGATAGACAAGGGATAAATAGACTAAGTGGATAGTATCCACTTAGTGATTTTTTTCAAAAAACAACATATTTATTAAACATGACCTCACTTTTAGGAATCCATGTTGAGATGGATTTAATAATTTATGCCTAACAAGGAAGTCCACCTTATGGAATTCCAGTCACTCCATGTGATTTATTATCCTCCACTGCCTTTATTTTCTTAGCTACCATTTCTGGAGTTACAATTACCGGTAACGCCCTAAATAGTGCGATTTAGCGTCTAAATAAATATGATGGCAAAAAGAGTTTTTCCGTAAATATGATGGCAAAAACTGGCAGTCACAAAATATCTAATACCAAAATAACATGGTAAATCTCCATTTAGGTCTTCCGCCATTAAAAAACCTTGTGGTATTACATTTCCGGCACTGCCTTCTAGAGGTCCAACCTTGTCTCACACGTTTTGTTTACTCCTGACATATGCATAAAAACTCTTCTGTCATTTTTTTACATGCTAATTTTTGCTCAGCTTCTTTTAGATTGTCTAATTTCAGTCGTAGCTGCATTAAGTAGCTCTATGTAATTTGTGTAGTCTTCATCCTTCCTCCACCTATAAACCATCTATATAGTTTGCTTTATTTTTCTAATAGCTTCTTTTGACAAGTGTTTCTTTCTAGACCATTTTTTTTCAAGGGAACAAATTGATCAATGATACTCTCAATTTCATATTTTAGAATGTTCCAACATTTAATTGCTGTCTTATTCCTCAGCATGTTTATTCCAATCTAGCTTTGCTAAGTGTTTTCTCATATCTTTATTTTTACCTTTGTGGAAGTTTCTCCTTTTTTTGTTTGTTTTATTTTCAGATTTTACTTTGATGTCAAAATGTATTTGATTATGATCACTGTTACCTGTTACCCAGTGGTTCATGTATTTTATTTTGACATTGTCTACTAATTCATTTTGTGAAGACAAAACTATATCTAATACATTCTCTCCCCTGGTTGGTTGTAGCACATATTAAGTAAGGAAGCTATCCTGTATTAAAAGTAGAAACTGTTGGTCCTCACCCCCTGTACTCTCTAAAGAGTTCCATTGTATGTGTCCATGGTTAAAATCTGCCATTATGATGCATTCCCCTTTACTCACTTCCTTTATAGCGTTTTGTATTTTTGTGTTATCCTGTTCATTTATGTTTGGGCTTCAGTAAGCTAATCCAATAGTTAATGTTGAATTAATAAGTGTTTTTAAGAACGATTCTGTGATGCAAACGTTTTTGTTTTGATCATAGCTAAGGAGTGAAATCATTCTTGATGGCCCATAAGATTCTTATTGAACTGAAGTCCAGGCCCTGTATTCTCGAAAGACTTACGAATTCGAAACTCGAGGTTTCCCTAAATATGATGGCAAAAAGAGTTTTCCGTAAATATGATGGCAAAAACTGTCAGTCACAAAATATCTAATACCAAAATAACATGGTAAATTTAAGATTATAATTCAATCCTGCCAGTTATGGCTGAGATTCAACATAGATTTTGTACATCGGATATTATTTATCCAGATATTCTATGAGTGTACACCACCACAAATTTGTAAGCTTTTCGAGAATAAGAGCCCTGGTGGTGTTTCTCTGACCCCCTCTCCAAATTCTTACCACTTGTAGATACTGCGGCCAGTCGGCGCACTCTGCACTCGCTTGACCTAGACAGACACAAGATTACTCAGAATATATATATATATAAGATATATTTTGTCCAAATCAGAATAACTACAATGGACATGCAATGTGGGTTGGTCGCCAATTCTGGTAGCTATTATAGTTGTACTTGTTGATTTATTACTTGGTATTATGGGAAAGAAAAATTGATGTGTGGTTTAGATGAGGCACACATAGGAGCATTCTACGTGATGTATGTGCCAGTGTGGTATAGACATGAGTTATGTTTCTGTCTGACCAAAGACATGACTCACAGCAGAAGCATCAATAACAACTCAACTAAGTTAACTAGTTCAATTTAGAATTTGACTAGGCAGTGTAAGCATAAAAAATAAACATGTTAAATTTGCAAACTTTATTTGCATCATCATCATCAGTGGTCTGCTGAAACGGTTCCATAGAAGTTCATACTTCATTATAAGGATGGAAGGCCAGCCACTTCAGCATTAAGGTTTTCCCAGATCAGTTTGGTGTACATTTTTCTTTGTTTTCCTCTGTTTTTCTGCTTTGTGTAGTTTTAAGCTGTCTTCTGTTTTTTTAAGCAGAATTGTTCATGGCTTGAAATGTTTGCAGTGACTAAGCACTTTATGAAATGGAATTTTCCATGTATTTTTTTAAATGAAGTATGGATATAGATGTAAGTTTGCACCAGGCAGATTATATCTGTGTCCTTTATACCAGGCCTCTGAACTTTGGACTTTATGTCAGGGTTCTGGGTACTAACTGATGCTAGGGAAGATTCCAGTTACTTAGAATGTGTGTGATTATTGTGAGTGCGATGGCAGCTAGTGTCATGCAATAGGTCAAGGACTCCAAACTTTCTTAGCCCAGTGTTCCAAAATGTCCATCTTCTGACTGGGCCCCCCAGCTTTGAGTTTCACATGTAATGTACCATTCTAAGTATTTTTACATGTTTGCTGAGGACCCCCTGGAACTGCATGATATCCCCCTCCCCCCTCCCGAGGGGTATCTGGGCCCAGTTTGGGAAATCCTGCAATAGGTCACACCTCTGGCATTCTATGCAGGAGCACTTCTTGAATTTCAAGGACAAGAAATGTCGAAGAAGCCTGCCTGCCTGTGCACTAACTAATGTCTCTCTGTTCTGGAATCATTTTAGTTGTTCTCCTCTGTATTCTTTCAAGTGTATGTATATCCTTCTTACAATATGATCTCCGAGCTTGTATGCAGTATTCTAAATGAGATTTAACTATTGCTTTATACAGAGGTATAATTAGCTTTGTCTCCTTGTATCTTATATTTTTTTCTAAACAACCCAAGAATTTGATTACCCTTTGAAGCTACAATACCACACAGCTCTGAAACTTTCATATCAGCATTTATTGTTACTCCCTAAGTCCTTTTTTACAGTAGTACCCACAACCGTATCTCTCATTTTACATCCAAGTTCCTGTGTCCTGTGTGTAGGCATTTACATTTGCCAAAATTGAATAACATCTGCCATTTTTCTGACCATTTAACTAATTTGTCTAGATCGTTTTGTAAATGTTGTTTATCACTATCATTGTTAACCTTTCTAAACACTTTTGTGTCATCTGCAAATTTCAGTACGTTGCTTGTTATATTGTCGTCCAAGTCACTCAAAACTGATTTCCAGTTTGAAACCTTCCTGTCTAATATAACACACTGTCAGTCAGCCATTTTTCTATCTTGTCAATTATGCCATCTCTAATACCATGGGCTTTTAATTTAAGTAGTAATCTTTGATGTGGCACTTTGTCAAAAGCTTTCTGAAAATCTAAGCACATGATATCTACTAGTGATCCCTTGTCTATCCAGTTAGTGATTTTTTTCAAAAAAACAACATTTATTAAACACGACCTCACTTTTAGGAATCCATGTTGAGATGGATTTAATAATTTATGCCTAACAAGGAAGTCCACCATATGGTCTTTAATTAACCTTTCTAATAATTTGCAAATCACTGATGTTAAACTCACTGGTGTGTAATTCTCAGACTTATATCTTGAACCCTTTTTAAATAGTGGCATGATGTTTGCTTCTTTCCATTGAAAAAGAATCACTTCCTCTTTTAATGACAAGTTGAACACTTTTGCAAGTAGTATACTGATTTGTTCTACTGTTTCCATTAGTAGCTTTGACACAGTTCCAGCCACTCCAGGTGATTTATTATCCTTCATTGCCTTTATTTTCTTAGCTACCATTTCTGGAGTTACAATTACCGGTAACCGCCCTAAATAGTGCGATTTAGCGTCCTGAAATTTAGCATCTGGAACTGGTAATGAACTAATATCCTCTCTGGTAAACACTGAACTGAAATCTCCATTTAGGTCTTCCGCCATTAAAAAACCTTGTGGTATTACATTTCCGGCACTGTCTTCTAGAGGTCCAACCTTGTCTCACACGTTTTGTTTACTCCTGACATATGCATAAAACTCTTCTGTCATTTTTTTACATGCTAATTTTTGCTCAGCTTCTTTTAGATTGTCTAATTTCAGTCGTAGCTGCATTAAGTAGCTCTATGTAATTTGTGTAGTCTTCATCCTTCCTCCACCTATAAACCATCTATATAGTGTTTCTTTCTAGACCATTTTTTTTCAAGGGAACAAATTGATCAATGATACTCTCAATTTCATATTTTAGAATGTTCCAACATTTAATTGCTGTCTTATTCCTCAGCATGTTATTCCAATATAGCTTTGCTAAGTGTTTTCTCATATCTTTATATTTACCTTTGTGGAAGTTTCTCCTTTTTTTGTTTGTTTTATTTTCAGATTTTACTTTGATGTCAAAATGTATTTGATTATGATCACTGTTACCTGTTACCCAGTGGTTCATGTATTTTATTTTGACATTGTCCACTAATTCATTTTGTGAAGACAAAACTATATCTAATACATTCTCTCCCCTGGTTGGTTGTAGCACATGTTAAGTAAGGAAGCTATCCTGTATTAAAAGTAGAAACTGTTGGTCCTCACCCCCTGTACTCTCTAAAGAGTTCCATTGTATGTGTCCATGGTTAAAATCTGCCATTATGATGCATTCCCCTTTACTCACTTCCTTTATAGCGTTTTGTATTTTTGTGTTATCCTGTTCATTTATGTTTGGGCTTCAGTAAGCTAATCCAATAGTTAATGTTGAATTAATTAGTGTTTTTAAGAACGATTCTGTGATGTACACATTTTTGTTTTGATCATAGCTAAGGAGTGAAATCGATTTTAAAGAGTGAAATCATTCTTGATGGCCCATAAGATTCTTATTGAAATGAAGTCCAGGCCCTGTATTCTCAGAAGACTTACGAATTCGTAACTCGAGGTTTCCGTAAATATTCTATGAGTGTACACCACCACAAATTTGTAAGCTTTTCGAGAATAAGAGCCCTGGTGGTGTTTCTCTGACCCCCTCTCCAAATTCTTACCACTTGTAGATACTGCGGCCAGTCGGCACACTCTGCACTCGCTTGACCTAGACAGACACAACATTACTTAAAATATATATATATATATATATATATATATATATATATATATATATATATATATATATTGTCCAAATATATATATATTTTGTCCAAATCAGAATAACTACAATGCATATGCAATGTGGGTTGGTCGCCAATTCTGGTAGCTATTATAGTTGTACTTGTTGATTTATTACTTGGTATTATGGGAAAGAAAAATTTATGTGTGGTTTAAATGAGGCACACATAGAAGCATTCTACGTGATGTATGTGCCAGTGGTATAGACATGAGTTCTGTTTCTGTCTGACCAAAGACATGACTCACAGCAGAAGCATCAATAACAACTCAACGAAGTTAACTAGTTCAATTTAGAATTTGACTAGGTAGTGTAAGCATAAAAAATAAACGTTAAATTTGCAAACTTTAGTTGCATCATCATCATCAATGGTCTGCTGAAACGGTTCAGTTTGGTGTACATTTTTCTTTGTTTTCCTCTGTTTTTCTGCTTTGCGTAGTTTTAAGCTGTCTTCTGTTTTTTTAAGCAGAATTGTTCATGGCTTGAAATGTTTGCAGTGACTAAGCACTTTATGAAATGGAATTTTCCATGTATTTTATTAAATGAAATATGGAGTAGATGTAAATTTGCACCAAGTGGCATGCAGACAAATAATATCTGTCTCCTTTATACCAGGCCTCTGAACTTTGGACTTTATGTCAGGGTTCTGTGTACTAACTGATGCTAGGGAAGATTCCAGTTACTTAGAATGTGTGTGATTATTGTGAGTGCGATGGCAGCTAGTGTCGTGCAATAGGTCAAGGACTCCAAACTTTCTTAGGTTGAGGACCCCCTGGAACTGCATGATATCCCCCCTCCCCCCGAGGGGTGTCTGGGCCCAGTTTGGAAAACCCTGCAATAGGTCACACCTCTGGACTCCAAACTTTCTTAGCCCAGTGATCCAAAATGTCCACCTTCTGACTGGGCCCCCAGCTTTGAGTATCACACGTAATGTGCCATTCTAAGTATTTTTACATGTTTGCTGAGGACCCCCTGGAACATGGGAGCCACCTTTCTTAAATTTTTAGGTGTTACACAGGATGTCAAATTTTTCAAATAAATGACAAATGTCGCTATAAATGCATGTAATAAATACACGTAAAAAATTGAAGATAATTTTTAAATTCATTTGATTTTTCCCTTTTTTTATTTTTAGTGTTTTGGTATGTAAAACAATTTGGGATATGACAATAATGGATGTAGCAGGAATGATCTGTAAACTGCCATTTAGTGATTACACGTTGTTATTATCCCTCCATGATTGGTTATCCATTATTCTAACCTGACACATGGAAAGATATTTGTTGAAAACAGATGGGTGCTAATACTGGCAGAATTGCGACTAATGAAAATCATGAACATTCACAGTAGACAAGCTTTTGAGCATAGTTGATAAAACAAGCACTTGTTTAACTAATAATAATCTCATTATAAATTTTTTTCCTTGGGAATAAAACTGTGAACTGGACACCTGCCCTGACCAGGCCTGTAGTTTGATCTTTTCTTTGCCTCTGCTTGCAGGCGAGCTCATCGTATCAGTGTCCTCGCCCTCTTCATGTTGGGTCTCATCTACATTGCTGTGTTTGAGGTACCGCCGGGCGATACGAACTACAACACCAAGAGGTATGATGCAACTATCAAAGGTTAACTGGGGATTACCATGTGTTGTAGACCCTTGTAGGTGTACAGCCCACCAGTTTTCTTAAATTATTTAACATTTCTGAACTATAAAACAGCTGGTGTCTGTGTTTCTTTGTATGCCTGTTCCCTCGTATCTCCGTCAGTTTCGCATTAAGTGTGACAGTGAATCTGCGAGTGAACTACTTTGGAAACCCAAATTCAGAAAGCTAAATTTTTATATGCAACTCAAAAACCGAAAAGAAATTGTGGTTATAATTAGTAAACAAATTGTGGTTATAATCAGTTACACCGAATAGCCAAGGCAATACCCTAAGTCCTGTTCAGTTGACGGCTAAACAGCCTTGATCATTACCCTACCCACTAATTTTTCTGCCTTTTTATTTTTTTAATGGGGATGTTAAAAAGCCATAAACAGTTTTATGTTCCAAAGTAAATGGAAGAACATTACAGAAAAACAGAAACACATAATTTAGTATTGCTCATGCTGGAGAAATTGCATGTCTTCTGAAGTGCACAGCTTGATAATTAATATTTGGCTTTTTTGACAGCACTTTTAGTAATGCCACAAGATGGGAGCGCATGTCTCTAGTCCCCTTGTAAATATTTATGCTTGAATGTACGAATCTTGTAGTAGTGGTAAGATTTGTAGGTTGTGAGCACGGTAACCCTGGTCTGGATGTTGTGATGCTGTTGTAGGGGCATCGTGGCGTGCGTCCTGGTGTTCGTGTTATTCGGAGTCACACACACCCCTGATGGTCCCTTCAAGAGACCACATCCAGGTGTGTACACTTGGTCCTCTATATTCTTGCATTCATTCAGAAACTCATCGAGTTTCTCATTTCTAGGCACCCTATGAAGGTATTATGGGTCACCCTATGAGGGTAATATGTGACACCCTATGAAGCTAATATGTGACACTGTGAAGGTAGTATGTGACATCCTATGAACTTTTAAGAGAAGGCAGTATGCAACACCCTACGAAGGTAGTATGTGACACCCTGCTCTGCAGGATTGGCTTTGATTATGACAAATTAATTGTAATTTATTACACTGTAGTCAGAATGTTAGGGTACTGCAATTGTAATCACATAATCATGTCTTATAATCACTGTAATCAATATAATGTAATCAGTTACAATAATATGATTTGTTATTATTATTATTACAAATACTGTACATACAGAAGCACAATGTATATACCTGCTGGCGGTTGCTGATTGGTCACTGTTTGTCACAATTCTCTCCGACAAAACCATTGTGCGAATCAGCCTAACACGGATGTTTACGACAGATGCGATATCATGAGACACTGTATTTGTTGACAAGTTGTGAAAAGAATTGTGTGTGAAAACTGGCCTTTAGAGTTTGAATAAGTTGTTCAAATGTTGCATTTCATTTGTACAAAGAAGCATGACATATGTCACGGTTCAGGCAGCCATTTTGGTGTAAACTGCGTCTTTCAAGTCTGAGGTAGTTTAAGCAGAAATGCTGTGGAACAGGCATGTACTGTCTGCAGTTTTATTTCCACAAAACTGAGGGTTAAACACCTTCACTGCAATTAAGTGTTAAAAACAGCAGCCAGCATAGTGCCATGGTTTCATTGTTTAGAAGGTTTGTCAGTGATTTTCTCATTGATTAAATGCACAAATTATTTGTTGTTCAGTCAGAAAAAAACAGTGGTTAAAGGGTTTATTTTTTTATTATTTCAGTTGGTCAGCCATAGTCATGTTTGTAATTCTGTTGATGTTGAGGTCATATAGCACTGCTCAAAAAGCTACCATTATTTAGGTCAAAGGTCACATGCACTGGGAACGACTTTAAACAGGTCAGTATCACAGATCAGGTCATTTGATAAACTGATTAGTAAATAGGCTGTTATGCAAATGAAATCATTTAATTTCTGCAATCTAATCGGCTGTGCACAGAATAGCCTTTGATAACATATAGAAGATGTATTTATTTTATCTGAATGAGTTTCAGTGTTGCGCTGGTTGTTAATGCAACCATTTGTATAATTTAGATGTTGTAAAGAACATCAGTAAATAATTAAAGAATGAAGGGCTGGTAACATCACAGGGCAGCAAATATATTTGTGAGTAAGTTTCATCCATGCAACTCCAAATTGTTTAGCCTATACTAGTACTACAACTTGTAGACTTCCATTATGGGGTTACATGTCACAAAAACAAACTGAAAAGTACCATTCTGCATTCCATAATATTTCCATAAAACTTAAATTGGTGAAGTTGTAAAATTGTTCGTGCACAGCTTCATTCTGATGCTTGCCAGCACGTGCAGTCATGGATTAGCGTGACATTACCTGTGGTAAAATTGGTCATGATGTAATAAAATTCTGTATTTAAAATGGACTCATTTGCATATCATCCAAGTAGCACCCCCTGAGTAGTTTCCACCTTCGGAAATACCGTTTTAACACCCTCCAATCACTTGTCTTCCTTGGCCACACCTTGTAGCCCACTTACAATTCAGCAATCACCCAGTCCTTCCCATGTCGCATGTTCACAACACCTATGAACTTATTTAAATTCCTTAAATACGTTCAGCAGGTTGGTAATCCAGAGTATTACTTTTTTCAAAATTGTATTTCCACCATTAATCCTTGGTAGTCCCTCGCTCTGACAATGACTGCACATCTTTGTTCATGATATCATACTTAACAATTCTGGTTTCTTGCGTCTCTGAGCTCAGGTCATGTGGATGTAGGTGTTATTGTTTAATTATTATTAAAACAAAATTAGTCTTATCACAATTGATTATTTTCAGCTCGATTAGAGTTTTGTTTTCTGTGATTCAGTGGTCTTATACTTACTGGTCCAGAAGTCCCTAGTAGACCACACAAATAGTCTGAACATAATAATTTTGATATCTTAGTTTAAGTTGGTATCCTTTTTTAAGTTGATATTGTTGCTTAAGTTCTAAAACTGAGAACACATGGCTGATCTTGGGTTTGTCTTCATGTGTTTATTTGTTGCTTTGTTTATATTCAAGAAACAATTTCCTATTGTCAAATGCTAATGCCTCAAGTTAAATATATTTAATTATATTTTTTTTACTTACATTTTTGTTTCCTCATAACTAAATTGCGAGAAAACCAAACACCATAATGTCAACTTCTTAGAATAGTATTGCTATTGTTTGGTTTTTGGTCCGTTCAACTGGTCTGGTTTTGGTCCATTTAAGAACCTATTTACAAGCCAAACATGGCTGAATATGCGTCCTATCTTGCTACATGTTTGCCATGGATGAAAATAGGAGACAATTTAGCTTCCTTATTTTGAAGTTAATCTTCTTGGTAGATCAGATCTAATTCTACAGCAAGGTTTTGTTGCACATGTGTAAAGCATGCATATGGGGATTTTTTACTTACAATAACCAGAATGCAAAGATGGCAATGTGAGGCAGCCATCTGATTACTGTACATGCACAAATTGCAAAATAAGTTGCATAAAAGAAATTTGTAAAATTTACTGTTTCACAAACCACCATTTCACAAATCGGTAGTGTTACCTACCAGCATGACAGCACAGGTACTTAAAATGGCATGATTCAATCACATGCTTGTTTATTTGTTTAAAAATTACTGATGCTAAATGTTTTGCAAACAATAAATCAAATGTTGTGTAAATCAATTACAAGACTGCATTGGTGAATTGTAAGACATCTTCTCGTGTTTTGTGTATTAATTGCAACAAGTGTAAGAAAAATTAACATTATTGGACACTTGCTTAAGCCTAGGCTGTCTCATAGTGTGAGTGCATGCATACGTGCGTGCATGCTTGCGTGCATTTGGGGGTGTGTGTACAATAATTATAAACAATGTCCTATACTGAGTGCAGTCAGTAGATTCTGTCTAATCGTTACGTTTTATTGCAGCCTTCTGGAGACTTGTACTGTGCCTTAGTGTCGTCTATGAATTAGCCCTGGTCTTTCTACTCTTCCAGGTAAATTTCATGCGTGCTTTCTTTGAGTTGCTAATTACTGTTTTATGTTGCGCATGTCATGCTGTTAATTAAACACATTCAGTAGCTGTCTTGGTGTTGATATGATCGTCATGGCAATTATACACTGTTTTGTAGTTCTCTATGCAGTGGTGTATTTATTGGACCTTTGGCTTAAATCTGTCCTGTATTTTTTTTTGCCAATAAATTGTAGCATGGCAAACTAATGGGTGACTAAGCTTGCCCCCTTTGGTCTCCCCCTTTGCAAGATCCTGGATATACCACTGCCTGGGTGCATTAACCAGTCTGCCTTATGTTGGGTTCTAACAAGGGTTCCTACTGTGCTAATTGTAGATCTTCGTGGCTTGATTATATTATTTGCATAGTAAGTACGTAATACATTGCGTGTTCAAAAAGTTTCTCAAAAGTCACTCTCTTTCAACTTTGGCATCACTTCTAGATGGTGTTTTAAATATCTAATTGTAAAAATGTTATGTTTAATCACCACTGACCTACTTAACCCAGTATAAACAAATGAAGAGATTTTGGGACATTGCCACATGGTTTTAGTGTTTACAAATACAATTATGGAGTAATAATATGTTTACAATTATACAACATATAAATTGTTGGCACATAAATGGGTAATTAGCTATGGATATTTACCGAATTTGTAAAAAAATTTATGCAGACGTTTGAAAATGCTGTCATGTTTGATGTACCTCCAGACTGCCGATGATGCCAGAAAACTGCTGACTACCATCGATGAAGATCTTGGAAAAGAATTACCAGAGAAGGACTATGGTGGAAACTGTCGGATCTACGATCCAGATAACCCAGAAGATCCATGGCACAACTTGTGGGTAAGATCTTGTCATAGCTTGTCATAGCTTGTCATAGCTTGTCATAGCTGCAAACAGCAGGAACTGGTAAAACTACAGGTCACTTGGTCTAGTTCCTTGTAAGATGTACGTAGGTGTTCAGTGGTTGTTGACCACCACTGTACGTGTGTTGAAAGAGTAGGACATTATGGTCAGATTGCAATAGACCAGGGATACTTTTAAAAGTACTGTAAACACATGCAGTGGTTTTTTAGTGTATTGCAAATACTTGCAAAGCAATATTGCTACTTCCTAAAATATTGCAGATACTTGTAAAACTACTGGAAATATTTTTGCACTCCTTTTTCGCTGTATAATGTAGTATGTATTGTGATATGGTTTAGTGTATATTTCATGTTGGCTATTTCAGATATGTTTATTTGCAGTGATATAACGAATACTTTTATGGCGTTGTTGATGGAAGGCTTCTGTCGGCGTTGAGGGTTTTCAGCTGGTTGTAAATGTAGTAGCAGCAATGTCTGAATCCACATGGTACCTGCTCTCACATATCTCATCTTTGTTGATTCACAGGACAAAATGGATGGCTTCGTCGTTGTGCACCTCTTTGGCTGGTGGCTCAAGGTTTGTACAGTTTCATCACATCTAGTACTAATTCTTTCCAGTACTCAGCAACGTTCTGTTAACTGACTAATCTGTATGTTGTGGTTACTACAGTTGTATGGTGTTACAAGGTCTCATTCAACTAGTTAGCCATTTTCGAAAAAATTTTATCACGCCAACCAATTTCCACAATATATTGTATAATATATTATTTTCATACTTGTGTACCAAAAATATGTCTAATAATTATATTTATGTACACTGTATGCAGTTGACTGTGCACTTTTTTTGCAATTTGGATTTCTTCTTGCATGAGGTAGTATTTGTTTCATTGTGTTCTGTTTCTGGATGAAAGAAATAATGGTATATTCATAAAAAAAATTTATTCAGGACACCTAATGTAATTTTATTAACATTTAATATTCAACTGTATTATTAATACTAGATTATCAGGTAATATCTATAGGTTTATATATATATATATATATATATATATATATATATATATATATATATATATATTATATATATATATATATATGTATATATATGTTTATATGTGTATATATATATGTATATATATATGTATATATATATGTGTATATATATATATATATATATATATATATATATATATATATATATATATATATATATATATAAAACCAATTTCAGTTGATATGTTGGCACTGAGGGTGGTCACTGCCAGGGATCGTGTCGTTCTCAGTGGTTCTTTTACGTCCCCAGTTAATGAGACAAGACCGACTTTAACGTGATCATCCGAATCATAGGGGATACACAGTCCCCAATGTTGAGAGCCAGGTTTTTACACAAAACATACCCGTGCCTGGTCCGGGTCTTGAACTCAGGCATTTAAAGCAGATGTGCTAACCACTACACTACCGCACCTCCTCTCATCTGTTATTATAGCTTTCTCATTTCATTCACAATGTTCCATGTTATGTATGTGAGACCATGGGAATAGAACTGTCTGAACGTATGCGTCATTGTGTTTTGTGGTCAATAAAATAGAAAAGAAATGTGTGTGTAGATTATAAACAGACCAATGCTGTTTAGTTTGGAAACAGAACTGTTATGGTTGGTGAGTATCAGGGGGGTAGCGGTTGTTAACAAGATTGCCATCCAAACAAAAAAACCAGATGGCAAGTAGACAAGGAACTTATTGGTGCATAGAGATTCTAAAAAGTTTTCATAATATATATGTAACCTGCCCTTCTGAGATATTTGTAAATTTTTTTTAAGCATATTCACATTGCTAGCATTTACATGTAGATGACATTACACTTGTGGTTTTGTTATGGTTAGTGAGATAATGAGTACATCTGTGTACCTGTGTCTGTTTCAGACGCTTATCCTTCGGGACTACTGGCTGTGTGTCGTCTTCAGCACAATGTTTGAGGTGATGGAGTACACTCTGGAACATCAACTACCAAACTTCAGCGAATGTTGGTGGGACCACGTGAGTGCTTTGAAACTCTTTAATTCATTTAGCCTATCACGAATCAGGATCATTGGTGTTCAGATATGTAGCGTGTCAATAGTTTTATGTGCAGTTGAAACAGTGTACTTTTGATAAAATAAAAGATGTTTTGATCATTGCACCCAGTAAAATATTATTTATTCTGTCTGTTGATCTCACTGAACCTAAATAAAAAAATTACACATGCAAGCTAGTATCTTAGTGGATACTAGATAGATATTTCGTGAAATGAGATGAGAGAAACATCTAATTGAGCTGGGAGTTTTGAGATTGCTGTACCATATCTCTACCGACATGTGTGTTGGTCACACTTGCAGTGGGTTATGGATGCGCTTGTTTGTAATGCACTCGGCATCTACCTGGGCATGAAGACAGTGAAGTACCTCTCTATGAAGACCTACCACTGGCGTGGTATGTGGAACATACCCACCTACAGGTCTGTGTAACACCACTGCATGTTCATCCGAGTTCATTCTCTGCCATATGCCTTCCAAGCTGACTAACATACTGGTCTACTCCATTTGAATTCAAGTAAATTATACCAGTTTTGCAGTTATGTTTTTGTAGAAGTTATCACGAAATGATTACCATGTGATCTGTCATTTCTAAAAATCATCGTTAATGAGATGTCTGTATGTCGGACAAAACTTGATTAAACATTTGTCTAAATATCAATTTTATTTGTAGGGGAAAATTATCTCGGATCTTGAAGCAGTTTACACCCTACTCTTGGACAGATTTTGACTGGAAGCCAACATCAAGTCTGAAGCGGTGGTTAGCCATGTTGGGAGTGATGGCCATGGTAAATTAAGTTGTTATTATTTATTTACTTATTGAACTATTTCCATGATATGTCCACAAACTGTTATAAAATTGTCATCACCTGTTTGTTAACTTCTACACTCAATGGATATTGTTATATTAAATGACTGCTATATGGGTAGTGTGCATGGTGACATATACATATAAGTAAAAGACAGATTCTGGCATAAAATTTGACCGGTTTCCAAACTTAGCATATATTCAAACGTCGCATTCTTATAACATGATGTTGCGCACAATTTGCTAGTTATGGGTATATTGTGCATTTATTGCAAAAATGAGCTAAAAAGTTTAACTGTGTTCCTGCGTGCAGTCGAAACCCCTTTAAATCTGCTCCTGAAGTAGACACATTTCAGACATTATAGCTACATATAAAGTAGAGATGTGCTCACGCACAACTGACAGATTGTTGACATTCTGTGTGCGTGTGTTCTGCAGTTCCTGATTGCGGAGCTGAACACGTTCTACCTGAAGTTTGTGCTGTGGATCCCACCACCTCACTTCCTCTGTCTTGGCCGCCTCGTCTTCTTCCTCCTCATTGGCGCTGTCACCATGAGGGAGGTCTTCCAGTACCTCGATGACCCGTGAGTCACACAGCTTATTGTATGGCGTCATATTCAGACCTGAGGTCAATTACGTTGGAATTTAAATGCCAATCAATTCCATTTCTGGAATGGTGTTTTTTTAAAGTAATTGGAATAGGTGAAAATGTAATTGGTATTTTCAATTATATCTCTTAACTTTTAACAATTACATAATGTAACTTAACTTTTATTCACTACAAATAATCTATGAAATATAATATTTTGCGTATATTATATTTGTTTATATAGAAATTAAATAAAGCTGCTCTTCGCACACTTTAGTTCGATATGGAATTAATAATTGGAATTGGTATTTTGAAATTAGTATTTTTGGTGTGTAAAGGGAATTAGTATTTGTAATTGGTGTGCAATTGGAATTTATATAATGTAATTGACCCAAAGTCTAGTCACATTGTTTGTGACCATCAGTTAATATAGACCCTGACCCATTAATTTTGACATTTAGATTGAACAAGATTGAACAAGATTGTCATTCCAAACAACAAGTTCCAGATGGCAAGTGGACAAGGAAGCCATTGACTTAGAGAGTCCAACAATTTTATCATCTATGTGTAGCCCGCCCTTATCAAATATCTGTCAATTCTATTTTTAAACATATTCACACTACTAGCATTAACACAATCATTTGGCAGTTTGTTCCATTCATTTATCACCCTCTGTGAGAAAGAGTACTTTCTCATGTCCAACCTACACTGTTCCTTAACTAATGCTGCTTTGTGTCCTCTGGTTCTACTGCCTTCTTTAAGTTTGAAGAACATATTCCTATGAACATCCTCATAACCGTTCACTATTTTAAACACTTCTATTTGGTCTCCTCTTAGTCTCCTGGTCTCTAGTGTTGTCAAACCACATTGTAATAAGCGGCTTTTGTAATTAAGGTCTCTCAATTCTGAAATAATTTTAGTTGCTCTTCGTTGTATTCTTTCTAGCTTGTCTATGTCCTTTTTACGATACGGCCTCTATGCTTGAATACAGTATTCCAAATGTGGTCTAACTATTACTTTGTACAGGGGTACAATTAGATGTTTCTCCTTATACATGATAGTTCTCCTAATTAGCCCTAGAATTTGATTTCCTTTCGAAGCAGCAATCCGACATTGCTCTGAAACTTTCATGTCAGCACTAAATGTTACTCCTAAGTCCTTTTCTTGTGTGGTTCTACCTAGTACAGCATCCTCCATTTTATATTCTTCGCCCATGTTTCCATGTCCTATGTGTATGCATTTACACTTCCCAAAATTGAATAACATTTGCCATTTTTCTAACCATTTAACTAATTTATCTAGATCATCCTGTAAACTTTGTTTATCTGTAACATTAGTAACCTTTCTGAATACTTTTGTGTCATCTGCAAATTTCAATACTTTGCTAGATATGTTATCTTCCAAATCATTTATATATATTAAAAAAAGTATAGGGCCTAATACTGATCCCTGTGGTACCCCACTCAGAACAGATTTCCAGTTTGAAATCTAACCATCTACTATTACTCTCTGTATTCTGTGTGTAAACCACTCTTCTATCCCGTTGATTATACCATAACCTATACCATAGGCTTTTAGTTTAAGTAACAATCTTTGATGTGGCACTTTATTGAAAGCTTTCTGAAAATCTAAGTAGACAACATCCACTGGTGACCCGTCATCTACCCACTTTGTAATTTCTTCCAAAAAACATAAGAGATTGGTTAGACATGACCTTGCTTTTAGGAACCCATGTTGAGATGTATTTATTAATTTATGTTTTACAAGGAATTCCACCATGTGGTCTCTAATTAATGTTTCGAGTAATTTATATACAACTGATGTTAAACTCACTGGTCTGTAATTTTCTGGCTTGTTCCTCGATCCCTTCTTAAATACATGTTGGAATACAAGTCTTCTATCTGTATTGTAGATAATTTCAGGTATCTCGTTGTTGTGATTGCGTATACATTGATCTGTTCAATTACAAACCCCATTCAGCATTTAGATTTTCATGTTAGTTAATTTGTAAAGCTGTTTTCCATAATAAGGAGATACATTACTGATAACTCTGTCAGATGTTGCATAAAGAACAATTAGTTAAACATTAAACATAATAAGGAGGTACATTACTGATAACTCTGTCAGATGTTGCAGAAACAACAATTAGTTAAACATTAGTCTTATTTTGTGAAGTACAATATAGTTCAGAATTGATGCTGTGAACTGTATTGGATGTGGCGCTATACACAATAAATGTTATTTATTTTATTTTTATATCCCAGTTTCGACAAATGGATTTTGAATTAAGAGTTTGCCTTTCTTGTTGTCATTGCAGGAATTGCAAGACGTTTGGCGCGCAGTCGTGGATCGCATCGGCCCTAATCATTACCGAGATGCTGGTGGCACTAAAGTTTGACTGGGACACCATCACCAAGCCACTGCCCCGTCCAGTGGCCATAGTGTGGCTAGTCGGACTGACCGGACTTGCTCTCTGGACGCTCTGGCACTTCTACCTTCAACGGCTACTCTTCTACACAGAGTACAAGCTGACCGTCGAGGAGGTGAACAGGACCGGTGACCTTGGCGGGGTCAAACAAGGTCACTGGGAGGATGGACAGGGCGAGACTCAGAAACCACGCCGAAGGGTGAAAACAAACCAGGAGAAGTAAACAAATGTGGTCGTTTATGGATGATCCATTTGCGTTCATGTTTACTGTAAAGTCATGAACTTGTGCACACAACTTGTTTGTATTCGGTACAGTCCAACCAGAGGTTGACAAAAAAATCAGCTTGTCAACTTATCATTGAGTCTGTTTGCCTGACAATATGACAACGTTGTTATAATTGCTTAACTTGTCAAATTGTAAAATACATAAATAAATTTTACCAAATATTTGAACCACAAGGTTACTGTCACCAACTCAGGCACCCTTTTTATTATCAAGTTCATGATTTGTAAATACAACTTGTATAGTGTGTCGAACGCTGTTTACAAGTCGTGCCCTTGTATTCGCGGTAAATAAGAGCTTGCTGCAATACAACATATGATGCCTAGTATCTAGTGGCTACAGTAGAGGAATTATGATTTTATCCGTGTGCACATGTTGGTTGAATGACAAATAACTAATCATCAAACCAATCAGTCAAAAATTTATTTACAAATTTCGATTAGAGATAACCTAAGTTTAGGTCTCACGCACGTGACATGCAAATGCTGTATCTTTGCAGATCTGCACGGTTACCTCTGCAGGTCAACTAGTAATTCTTTAATACCACAAAAGAGTGAAAAACTGTATATTACTAGAAACAGTGACACCATATATTGATAAAATTAGATCCATTGTTTTGTGACTTGATTCCAAATTGTATCATCTTCTATATATTTTAAGGCATTGTACTTGGATGTTTTCTACAGAGCTCGCATTTATTGTTTTGATATAAGCTTCACTGTGGTGGGTAATATTTTGCAAATGATTTTTCTACGCTAGTGTTTACTGTAGAGCAAGCATTTAATGTTTTTTCATGGAAGTAGTTATATATGATACCTACGTTGCTTCACTGTTGTAGTTAATAGTTTGTCATATGACTTTTTGCTACTGTAGCTGTCTACCTGTCGGTAGTATGAAACAATATTCAGAACCAAAATTATATTTTCTTAAATTTAGAGTATATTTGATTATAATGTTTTACTGTGTACTGTAAACATATTGATATGCAACTATTAGTTACAAATGAGTCCATTTGAACGTGATTGCAAATATTCTGTTGTTTTTGTAATATGTGCAAATATAACTGTACTCGTGTGGGTGTAATAGCTGTCGTAACAAAATGTATAAAAGTAATGACCGTTTAATGAAATCGTAAGGTAATTTTGTGATCTGAAATTGAGTGCTTTCAGTTGGCTTGTACCGTCTCATTGAGGGCAGTACAAACATATATATAGTTCATTATCAGTTATATATATATATATATATATATATATATATATATATATATATATATATATATCAACCATTTAGTGTAATCAAATATATTGGCTGGGATGGAATCAAAGCCTATTCCCACTGTGTTAAATATGCTGCTTAAGTGATTTTATTAAGCAGTGTACGTACATGTATGCATACACATTCTCTTCACATTTTATTGTATATCATATATTATATAGTAGATATATTGTATACCATACTTGTAGCTTACCAAATATTATTCTAAGAATAATATATAAATATATGTATGCATGGTTGTGAAGACTGGTACATTAGGAATGTTTACATGCTTGAAAAAGAGTGGTAACTTTCGTGCAGACATTCATAGGTTGTGATATAATTATATACTTAACTGTGCAACATGACATAATTAGGATAATTGGTGTTTGGGAAGGAATGGCAGCTTCCTACCGTGAGTGTTCTCTGCCTTGCCATTAGATATGACTAAAATTCCAAAGTGGACAAGGAAACCAATGACTTACCAAGAGTCCAACAAGTGTTCATCTATGTGTAGCCTGGATTTATCAGATGTCTGTCAATTCTATTTTGAAACATTGATTCTGCTGGCATTTACATAATCAGTATCAGTCAATCAATCAGTATTTTATTTCCAACAAACAGTTCAAATTTAGAATACAGGAATAAAGGGATGAACAGAAGCGTAATACTTATATATGATTCACCCCCGAATGTGGGTAATAATAATAATAATAATAATTGACTTCTATGGCGCCTATATCCTCAGGAACCTGAGCTCAGAGGCGCAACAAAATTGTATATAATTGGTTCCATTAATTCATTCTCTGTGAGAATGAATACTTTCTAATGTCCAGTATGTACTGTTATTTTTATAATGCTACTTCGTGCCTTGTCGTTCTACCATTTTGAAGAAACTGTTTATATGAATATCTTCATAACCATTGAATATTAAAAAATCTTCTAGTTGGTTTCTTCTTACCCTCTTAGTTTCTAGTGTTGTCAAACATTCTCTTGGTCATTTTTCATAAGGTCTTCCAGTTCTGGAATCAGCTTGGTTGATTTTTTTATTCTTTTCAGATTATGCATGTCCTTACGATATGGCCTCTATGCAATGTACTAAATGAGGATTAGCTTTGTACAGGTGGATTAATTAGTTGTTTCTCTTTGTAAGGCTTTCTTGTAACACCATTTTCTTGAACCGTTCATGTACACCATGACGCTGTTCAGATGAAATGTTGCTCGATGCGTTAATGTGTATCTATACGTATGTTTTTCTTTATAGACGTTCCACAAGATAATCAGTTGTGAGGTCCTGTTGACGACTGGACCATTGACCAACCGTTCGTCGTTTGTTAATTATCATGCAACATTGTTATGTGCTGTCATATTGCCATATCACTATTTTTGCAAAATACTCGAATAAATTTGAAACAATCTTGACGTGTTCCGTTCGAAATTTTGTTGCGTGTGTGCTGATGTTCCGTTCTACGTTGCACCAACGCTCAACGGAAGCTAGTCTACACTAGGTTGCTATATTTTCGCGCACGCACTCGCTCTCTTATACATACGTCCAGTCTTTCCACGAGTTCAACACAAAAGAAGAAGCGTTTAAATATCTTAGCAGCCAGAAAGACACAAACTTGCAAGCTACTAGGTGTTACCCATGCGCACATCCAAATTCTCGCTTGGTTCTGAAAGCGAGTGGGGGATATTGATACAGATACACAGACAAGTTGATAACGACATAGTCATAGAGGACAGATCGACCATGTCAACTGAACAGATAACTGCGAACATGGACTTGATCATGTCGTAATAAAGAAACGTCATTTAACAAGATTGCCATCCCAAACAACAAGTTCCAGATGGCAAGTGGACAAAGAAGCCATTGGCTTATCGAGAGTCTGTGTATAGCCCGCCCTTATCACATATCTGTCAATTCTATTTTTAAACATATTCACACTACTAGCATTAACACAATCATTTGACAGTTTGTTCCATTCATTTATCACCCTCTGTGAGAAAGAGTACTTTCTCATGTCCAACCTACACTATTTCTTAACTAATGCTGCTTTGTGTCCTCTGGTTCTACTGCCTTCTATAAGTTTGAAGAACATATTCCTGTCAACATCCTTATAACCGTTACACTATTTTAAACGCTTCTATCTGGTCTCCCGGTCTCTAGTTTTGTTAAACCACATTGTAATAAGCGGCTTTCATAAGTAAGGTCTCTCAATTCTGGAATCATTTTAGTTGCTCTTCGTTGTATTCTTTCTAGCTTGTCTATGTCCTTACTATACGGCCTCCATGCTTGTATACAATATTCCAAATGTGGTCTAACTATTGCTTTGTACATGGGTACAGTTACCTGTTTCTCCTTATATGTGATATTTTTCCTAATTAGCCCAAGAATTTGATTTCCTTTCGAAGCAGCAATCCGACATTGCTCTGAAACTTTCATGTCAGCGCTAAATGTTACTTCTAAGTCCTTTTCTTGTGTGGTTTTACCTAGTACTGCATCCTCCATTTTATATTCTTTGCCCATGTTTCCATGTCCTACGTGTATGCATTTACACTTCCCAAAATTGAATAACAATTGCCATTTTTGTGACCATTTAACTAATTTATCTAGATCATCCTGTAAACTTTGTTTATCTGTGTCATTAGTGACCTTTCTGAATACTTTTGTGTCATCTGCAAATGTCAGTACTTTGCTAAATCTAAATATGTCATCTTCAAAATAATTTATATATATATTATATATATATATATATATATATATATATATATATATATATATATATATATATATATTAAAAACAGTATAGGGCATAATACTGATCCCTGTGGTACCCCACTCAAAAGAGATTTCCAGTATGAAATCTAACCATCTACTATTACTCACTGTCTTCTGTGTGTAAGCGACTTTTCTATTCAGTTGATCACATAATTACCTATACCATGGGCTTTTAATTTAAGTAACAATCTTTGATGTGGCACTTTATCGAAAGCTTTCTGAAAATCTAAGTAGACAACATCCACTGGTGACCCGTCATCTACCTACTTTGTAATTTCTTCCAAAAACAAGAGATTGGTTAGACATGGCCTTGCGTTTAGGAACCCATGTTGAGATGTATGTATTAATTTATGTTTTACAAGTATTAATATTAAACATACATTTGTCCACCATTTCAAGATCATCTGAGGTGAGAACATTTGTCCAAATTTGAATAAAGGGTCTGTGTGGCAGTGTTACCATATGGCAATAGGCAATTTGATAGAAGGATAACATTTGTTGCCTGCCTGTACATATATGAAACCATTGATTTGATAAGGGCGGGCTACACATAGATGAGAAAATTGTTGGATTCTCGATAAGCCAATGGTTTCCTTGTCCACTGGCCATCTGGTTCTTATTGTTTGGGATGGCAGTCTTGTTAAATCTTTCTTGTTACTCCTAAGTCCTTTTCTTGTGTGGTTGTACCTAGTACAGCATCCCCCATTTTAGATATATACAGATATATTCAAGGAAGACCTGTACAAGCAGCCATTCAATGTCATCCTGAGAAAGTGTTCGTCTGTTGTGATGGGTGCCACACAGCAACAGACCGAGGCATTGGAGTTGGCAACAAGGGCTCAGGCCAACTCTCGACTGTGGGTTTGAGCCAGCATTGAGAACATCACGATTTTACAAAGTGTGCCACGCAGACCCCTCAGTATTCCAGCCATGCGATAAGGCATCAGAAACGAAAAGAATGCGAAGGCAACATTTCAGTGCGGGACTCTGGGTTTATGATCCACAGTGGATACCCAAAGATTGGGGCTTTTCTTGATGGAATCGTCCGATGTGACTACTGTGGGGAAGATAGCCTTGAAGCAGGCATGGGGTAATGGTAATATGTAATAGTAATTATAGTAGGCAATAGACTTTTTTTTTGTAATAGTAATATATTTTTTCAAAAGTAATAGTAATAGATCCTGGAGTAATAGATAATAGTCTATTACTTTTCTTTTACATCTATTGCCGCGAACTACAAAAATATCAGGTTTGTTTGCCTGTTATTCCAGTAATTGTAATTGTAATCAATAAAAGCCGAGCCGTTATTCAAACAACACGATAAGACCAGTAGGCTGATAATTTGATAAGTTCAGAAATACCTGCTCCATGAAACAGTGCAGGAGTAGCAAGCCAATTGCTAATTGTTAAGATGCCCCATTGGGGTGGCTATAGCTTCACACATACCTAGCACACACATAGGGCATGTTTTCAGATATGTACAGGCAGGCAACACATGTTATCCTTTTGTGAAATTGCCTATTGCCATATGGTAACACTGCCACACAGACCATTTATTCAAATTTTTACAAATGTTCTCACCTCAGATGATCTTGAAATGGTGGACAAATGTATGTTTAATATTAATATTACAAAGACTGAGTTCATAGGCAATTCTAGGGTTCACAGACCCATCATAAAATAGTTAATTGACATTCAGCGATAGTAATATATATCCTGGTAATGGTAATATATTAAAATTAATGCAATAGTAATAGAAATAGTAAGAAGTAATAGTAATATATATCCTGGTAATGGTAATAGATTAAAATTAATGCAATAGTAATAGAAATAGTATGAAGTAATAGTAATATATATCCTGGTAATGGTACTAGATTAAAATTAATGCAATAGTAATAGAAACAGTAAGAAGTAATAGTAATATATATCCTGGTAATGGTAATAGATTAAAATTAATGCAATAGTAATAGAAACAGTAAGAAGTAATAGTAATAGATTGTCTGTGATAGAACCCATGTCTGGCTTGAAGTGTCCCTTCTTGGTACACGATGTAGTCCTGCTAAACACGAAGGAAGGTGCGGCGTGCTTGACTAAGGCTGATAATGGACAGTTGCACCTGAGAAAGGCACACGTCTACTACTATCAGGTGCAATGCCAGCTGTTTATGTGTGACCACTGTTATGGAGACTTTGTTGTATGGACTCAGAAGTATTACAACACAAAAACAGTCTTTGTGAAGACTACCTAGACCTAGTATAAATTGATTATAAACGGATTATAAACAAATACAAATGAAATTTCTAACATGGCGCCGTGCAAACGCCAAGTAAAGGCGAAACGTAATTTGATATGTTCTAGCTGCGACAGCTGGATAGACTTTGCAAAGTCCGGGTGTGTAAATTCGTGGGCGGAGGTGCAGGCGGATGATTTCCATTTCGTGTGTAGGGGGTGTAAGACAGTGAAATATCTGCAGGAGCAGGTGATTGAGCTAAGGCATATGATTTTGATGATGACAGGGCAGGGTGATACAGAAGTGAGCAGAGGTGGTGAGAATGATGAGAGCAGAGGTGGTGAGACCGAGGAGAGCAGAGGTGGTGAGACTGAGGAGAACAGAGGTGGTGAGACCGAGGAGAGCAGAGGTGGTGAGACCAAGGAGAACAAGGAGAGCAGTGGCAATGTGAGGGAGAAACCTGGTAAGAAGAAGAAGGATGACAGAAGGCAGAGAATGCAACAAAAGAGAGGTAAGCGGGTGAGTGGAGAGGGATTGCCAGGTGGTAAAACAGTAAAGGTTGATGATATGAGAGAAAGGGGGCATACTTGTAGTGTGCAACAGGAAAGGAGCTTTGCTGATGTAGTATCACAGGGGAAAGCGAGGAAAGCCCGGATATTTATGGGGGATTCCATCATTAGGAAAGTGGATAAAATTGTAAATAGAGGAGATGACATAACAGTATGCCTACCAGGGGCAAAAGTAGAGGATATAGCAGAGAAGGCAGGACAGGTGGTGGCACGGGAGGTGCTGTTCTCGTGCATGTGGGAACGAACAATACAATGCAGAGAAGGAGGGAACGTCATCCATCGTTGGTAAGTACAGGAGGTTGATCAAGACACTTAAAGAGGCACGAGTTGGGCAGATCGTATTGTCGGGGATATTACCAATAATGGGAGGCAGGGGTGAGGAATATAGGAACTGTAGAAGGATGGCGATCAACACACAGGTACAGAAGGTATGTATGGAGGAGGGAGTAGGCTTCGTAGACATGTGGTTAAACTTTGTGGGAAGAGGTGACTTTTTCATGAGAGATGGACTACATCTGACAGGGAAGGGCGCTGCAGTTCTTGCGTCGTATGAGTTTGTCAGAGTTGTCGACGAGGGCACAGGTACCATAAATTATTTAAACTAGATGCGCAGGGAGAACTGACAGAGAAAACTCAAAGGAGTACTACTACAAATACACATCCAAAGAAATGTTCACCAATAATTTCAGACAATGAACTTAAATGTGTATGTTTAAATGCCAGGAGCATAGTAAATAAAAAAGTGAGTTAGACATTATGGTAGCAGATATTGATCCTCATGTAATAGGCATCACAGAATCATGGGCAAATGAAGATATGGTAGATGCTGAGTTAGCACTGACAGGCTATGTAATGTTTAGGAAGGATAGACGAGAAAGAAGGGGAGGTGGAGTAATTTTGTATATTAAAGAATCTATCCAAGCATATGAAATTACACTGAAAAGTGAAGCAGATAGTGTGGAAGCAATTTGGTGTAACATAGTTACTAGGAACTCAACATTAACAATAGGAGTAGTTTATCGTAGTCCTAACATAGGACAAGAGGAAGATATAAAATTACAAAAGGCGATAAGGGAGGTGAACAAGGAAGAATGTGTTATAATGGGTGATTTTAACCATGGCCATATACAATGGGAATCATTAGAGAGTGCTGGAGGGGACGACCATCAGTTTCTACTTCTAACACAGGATTGTTTCCTTACTCAACATGTCTTGGAACCAACCAGAGGTGGGAATGTGTTAGATTTAATTTTGTCTTCTCAAAATGAATTAGTTGACAATGTTAAAGTACACGAACCTTTGGGTTCAAGTGACCATAACCAAATCCATTTTAATATAAAAGTAAAGACAGGGAATACATATAAAAAACAATGGAGAAGGAACTTCAACAAAGGCAAATATAAAGTGATGAGAACATATCTAGCAAATATAGATTGGAATAACTTGCTGAAGAACAAGACAGCAACAGAATGCTGGACTTGTTTAAAATATGAGATTGAGGGCATTATTGAGAAATTTATTCCATTAAGAAAACAAGGGAAAAGATCCAGGAACAAACACCTGTCAAAAGAAGCTATTAGAAAAATTGCTAACAAACAGATGCTGTGGAGGGTCTATAAACACACTGGAAATGTAGAAGACTACACAAACTACAAAGAGGCACTTAACCTAGCTACAACTGAAATTAGAAAATCTAAAAGAACCTTTGAAAAAAAATTGGCGGGTAATATAAAAAATGACAGCAAGAGTTTCTATGCTTATGTAAGGAGTAAACAGAAAGTTCGAGATGAGGTCGGACCACTGGAAAACAACAGTGAAAACATAATTTCAGATGGGTTCCAAATGGCAGAGACCCAAATGAGTATTTCAGCTCAGTTTTTACCACAGAAGATATCGGCTCACTTCCATTGACTAAATTTGAGGGCAATAAATCAAAACATTTAGGACAGTTATTTGTAACTCCTGAAATGATAGCAAAGAAAATTAAGAAGATGAAAGATAATAAATCACCTGGAGCTGATGGGATACCACCAAAACTGCTAAAGGAAATTGTTGATCAAATTAGTACACCACTTGCAAACTTATTTAACTTGTCACTAGAAGAAGGAATAGTTCCTTCAGAATGGAAAGAAGCAAACATTACGCCGCTATTTAAGAAGGGATCGAGGAAGAAGCCAGAAAATTACAGACCAGTGAGTTTAACATCAGTTGTATGTAAATTACTCGAAACATTAATTAGAGACCATATGGTGGAATTCCTCGTAAAACATAAATTAATAAATACATCTCAACATGGATTCCTAAAAGCAAGGTCATGTCTAACCAATCTCTTATGTTTCTTAGAAGAAATTACAAAGTGGGTAGATGACGGGTCACCAGTGGATGTTGTCTACTTAGATTTTCAGAAAGCTTTCGATAAAGTACCACATCAAAAATTGTTACTTAAACTAAAAGCCCATGGTATAAGCAATGATGTAATCAACTGGATAGAAAAGTGACTTACACACAGAACACAGAGAGTAATAGTAGATGGTGAGATTTCAAACTGGAAATCTGTTTTGAGTGGGGTACCACATGGATCAGTATTAGGCCCTATACTGTTTTTAATACGTATAAATGATTTGGAGGATGACATATCTAGCAAAGTACTCAAATTTGCAGATGACACAAAGTATTCAGAAAGGTTAGTAATGATACAGATAACCAAAGTTTACAAGATGATCTGGAAAAATTAGTTAAATGATCAGAAAAATGGCAAATGTTATTCAATGTTGGGAAGTGTAAATGTATACACATAGGATATGGAAATATGGACGAGGAATATAAAATGGGGGATGCTGTACTAGGTAGAACCACACAAGAAAAGGATTTAGGAGTAACATTTAATGCTGACATGAAATTTTCAGAGCAATGTGGGATTGCTGCTTCGAAAGGAAATCAAATTCTAGGGCTAATTAGGAGAACTATCATGTATAAGGAGAAACAGCTAACTGTACCCCTGTACAAAGCAATAGTTAGACCACATTTGGAATATTGTATACAAGCATGGAGGCTGTATCGTAAGAAGGACATAGACAAGCTAGAAAGAATACAACGAAGAGCAACTAAAATGATTCCAGAATTGAGAGACCTTACTTATGAAAGCCGCTTATTACAATGTGGTTTGCCAAAACTAGAGACGAGGAGACTAGAGGAGACCAAATAGAAGTGTTTAAAATAGTGAATGGTTATCAGGATGTTGATAGGAATATGTTCTTCAAACTTAAAGAAGGCAGTAGAACCAGAGGACACAAAGCAGCATTAGTTAAGGAGCAGTGTAGGTTGGACATGAGAAAGTACTCTTTCTCACAGAGGGTGATAAATGAATGGAACAAACTGCCAAATGATTGTGTTAATGCTAGTAGCGTGAATATGTTTAAAAATAGAATTGACAGATATTTGATAAGGGCGGGCTACACATAGATGAGAAAATTGTTGGACTCTCGATAAGCCAATGGCTTCCTTGTCCACTTGCCATCAGGAACTTGTTGTTCGAGATGGCAATCTTGTTAAATCTTGTTAAACTCGTTGTCTTCTGTCAGTCAGCCATTGTTCTATCCAGTCAGTTATGCTATCCCCGATACCTTGGGCTTTTAATTTAAGTAGTAATCTTTGATGTAACACTTTGTCAAAAGCTTTCTGGAAATCTAAGTAGATAATATCTACTGGCGATCCCACGTCTATCCACTTAGTGATTTCTTCCAAAAAACATAACATATTTGTTAAGCATGACCTCGCTTTAAGGAATCCATGTTGAGATGAATTTAATAATTTATTCTTAACGAGGAAGTCCACCATATGGTCTTTAATTAACCTTTCTAATAATTTACAAATCACTGACGTTAAACTCACTGGTCTGTAATTTTCCGACTTATTTCTCGAACCCTTTTTAAATAATGGTATGATGTTTGCTTCTTTCCATTCAAACGGAACAACTCCCTCTTTTAATGACAAGTTGAATACTCTTGCAAGTGGTATACTGATTTGTTCTACTGTTTCCATTAGTAATTTTGGAGGAATCCCATCCACTCCCGGTGATTTGTTATCCTTCATTGCCTTTATTTTCTTAGCTACCAATTCTGGAGTTACAACTAATGGACCTAAATAGTCAGATTTAGCCTCCTGAAATTTAGCATCAGCAACTGGTAGTGAACTAATATCTTCTTTGGTAAACACTGAACTGAAGTAACCATTTAGGTCTTCCGCCATTAAAAACCCCTGTGATACTATATTTCCAGCACTGTCTTCTAGAGGTCCAACCTTGTCTTGTACGTTTTGTTTACTCCTGACATATGCATAAAAACTCTTGATGTCATTTTTTATGTTACATGCTAGTTTTTGCTCATAGCTTCTTTTAGATTGTCTGATTTCAGTTGTAGCTGCATTAAGAGCCTCTTTGTAATTTGCATAGTCTTCTTCCTTTCTGGTACGCCTATAAACCCTCCACATAGTTTGTTTTAACACTATTTTTCTAATAGCCTCTTTTGACAAGTGTTTCTTTCTACACCGTTTTCCTTGTTTTTGGAAGGGAACAGATTTATCGATGATACTCTCAATTTCATATTTTAGAATATTCCAACATTCAATTGCGGTCTTATTCATCAGCATGTTATTCCAATCTAGCTTTGCTAAGTATTTTCTCATATCTTTGTAGTTACCTTTGTGGAAGTTTCTCTTGTACGTTTTCTTATTTTTACTTTCTGATTTTACATTGATGTCAAAATGTATTTGATTATGGTCACTATTACCCAATGGTTCAAATATTTTTACATTGTCCACTAATTCTTTTTGTGATGACAAAACTATATCTAATACATTTTCTCCCCTGGTTGGTTCTAGCACGTGCTGAGTAAGAAAGCTATCCTGGATTAAAAATATAAATTGTTGGCCCTCAATCCCTGTGCTCTCTAGATAATTCCATTGTATGTGTCCATGGTTAAAATCTCCCATTCTGATACATTCCCCTTTACTAACTTCCTTTATAGCGTCTTTATTTTTGTGTTGTCCTCTTCGTTTATGTTTGGACTTCTGTAAACTAATCCAACAGTTAATTTTTTATTTCCTAAAACAATTTTGCACCAAACAGCTTCATCGCAATCTGCTTCCCTTTCTAGTTTTATTTCATAAGCCTGAATAGATTCTTTAACATATAAAATAACTCCCCCGCCCTTTCTTCCTATTCGATCTTTCCTAAACATTACGTATCCTGTCAGTCCTAATCCAGCATCTGTTATATCTATGTTGGCCCATGATTCAATTATACCAATTATGTGAGGGTCAATATCTTCTACCATAATGTTTAATTCGTTTTTCTTATTTACTATGCTCCTTGCATTTAAACATACGCATCTATAACCGTTTTAGAGATGAGATGGCAGTACTAGTGACCTATGGCAGTACTAGTGATCTAGTTACCATTTACAATGTGCTTGATTATTATTAATAAACCTGTTGATACCAACAGTACATATGTTGTGATTGTTATGGAAGTTGTGTTCGTGATGTATCCACAAGTGGGTCATTCCATCTGAAGCCAACAAATAGTCTCAGATTCACTTGATACACAAATATTCCACAACCATCTACATGAATACATTTGAGTTTAGGTTCTGTATTCCAAGTAGTTTCTGCCATTTTACTACCAGTAGGTGTATAATTTTGCAGCCGTTATTGTTGGGCTGTATTTCAGGCTAAATTATCCCATGGAATAGTATACATAGAAGCAAAACAATTGTTGTGGTAACTAAGACGAACATGATTCTGGAAGACATTGATCTGATTATATATATATATATATATATATATATATATATATATATATATATATATATATATATATATATATATATATATATATATATATATATATATATATATATATATATATATATATATATACCACCACCTTTAGCAGTTAACGGGTTGGCAATGAACCAGCTAGCCACCAACAACAATGGAATCAAAGGCAGTAGACACCAGCAATATGTCAGGAAGCACGGACGCTTTTCTGACGCCGCCGGCTACCTTTCATTGCGCGCCGTCAGAGGGCGGTACTGTTCTTACTTGCATTTTCCTGTTGGCTCTCTGGAAAATATTTACATATTCATGTTATAAACAATAAAGCAATTCGTTTCACTCATTAATATTTGTAATAATCAACTGAATTGTTATGTATGTATGCATGTGTGCGTGCGTGCGTGTGTGGGTGCGTTTGTGTATGTGGCCCAATCCACGTTAACTGGTACAATTACAGGTTTTATGTCTTCTGCATGCTTTTTTGTTGCATATGTTTGAAGTATGGGTTATTTCCTAGTAGTTTTACTAGTTTTACTAATAATGTTGCTCCTATTATTATTATTAGTGTTTGTAAATGAATTTAAGTCAGACATATCGATGAGGAGGTAATTACAGTTTCCATGTCGAAGTTTATTAATTTTTATGCAGTAGTAACATGTTCACAAAATGTACTTAAATAAGATACCATATTATTATTATTGGTCTTAACTTATAATGATAAATTATGTGCACAATATAAATAATCACATGTATGTACGTTCGTACGTATGTACGCATATACATACATACGTACGTATGTATAAAATTGGGAATTGTGACGGCGTTCTAAGTTATTTTGTTAAACACATTGACCTGAATATATATATGTGTGTGTGTGTGTGTGTGTGTGTGTGTGTGTGTGTGTGTGTGTGTGTGTGTGTGTGTGTGTGTGTGTGTGTGTGTGTGTGTGTGTGTGTGTGTGTGTGTGTGTGTGTGTGTGTGTGTGTGTGTGTGTGTGTGTGTGTGTGTGTGTGTGTGTGTGTGTGTGTGTGTGTGTGTGTGTGTGTTTGTGCGTGTGTGTGGGTTGTATATGTTTTTTTTACCTATTCAAAATGATAACATAATTTTTAAACATACAACGTAATATTCCATTTTCAAACAGAAAATCATATCCATGGCCTGCCATTTCATCTTCTCTGTTAGTCTGACACCTTCGCTACTGTCTGGTAAATATGTTGACACATTACGCTTTCTGGTAGCCGTTCACACTACCCTCTAGAGGCAACGTAGTGTCTGCGTGGTAATTTACTACACATTTGTACCGCATGTTCTCAAGTCAAACGGCAGACAATACATAATGTATTACTGCATCCGCGGATATTTAGTTTGTGATGTAACCACTCTCTCGAATAGTTATCTCGCGTGTAGGCTCCTTGAACTTGTGTGTGGTTATATACTCTACTTACGGACATAGTGGTAACGTAATTTACAACAGAGTAGCATAATGGATCGCGTGTGCGCGTGTACGGGTGTTTGAGTGTGTGCGCACGTGCGAGCGTGCGCTCGTGTGTATGCATGTATCCATGTATGTACACACACACACGTGTGTGTGTTTGTGTGTGCGTGCGTGCGTGCGTGTGTGTCGTTCAAGGGAAACAAATCAAACATCTGACGTTCTGATCAACAAAGAACTAAATAAAATCAGTGAATTGCTTAGCATAAACAAATTGTCTCTAAACGTTGCAAAAATCCAAATATTATGGTGTATGAAAAGGGTAATAACGTCATTAATCCTCTATTTCTTAAATTTAGTGGCACAAACTTTGAAAGAGTACAACATTTAAATTTTCTTGGTTTAACCTTAAACGAAAATCTGAACAGGAAAGAACATATCGATAAGATTTCAAACGAATGCTCAAGAATTATTGGAATTCTAAACAAATTAAAACATTTGCGACTAGACGTGAAATTAATGTTATAGAGTAGCTTGGGGCGTAACGCCCAGTTTTGGAGCATAACGCCCACCCCCTATCTAGTTACACGGCGTGAAAATTACAATTTCGAGATCGCCAGATCGAGCTACATATCGACATTCGTATATGGCGCATCGGAGATTGCCGCAGAAGTAAAACGCGCGGTAAGCTGTTCGTATTAAAAATTTGGCTTTATAATTATAACAACTGTCCTTGCCGAAGTAGGACTTTGTACAGTAATCACGAGAAACTGTGAATGTATAGCATAGACAAATATGCATATAATAGTTTTATAAATGTATAGGTTACGGGTGATATATGAGAATAATATTGAAATTAAGACATTATAATATTCCACATGTGGGGTAAAAAGGCTTATACACAGTAGGGGCAAAACGCACAGTGTGTGCGTTATGCCCCATGACATAATAAATATTGTATATAGAGCCTAATATATATATATATATATATATATATATATATATATATATATATATATATGCGTTTTGCCCCTACTGTGTATAGGCCTTTTTACCCCACATGTGCAATATTATAATGTCTTAATTTCAATATTATTCTCATATATCACCCGTAACCTATACATTTAGAAAACATACAAATATATATATATATATAGTCTCGAACAAGGGTGCGTGTTACAAGCGCTGTGGTGACGTCTTCACCGTATACAAATATGATGGAAGACAGGATTGCTGCCAAGGCAACCACGTCGGCCATCGTACGCCCACCCGAAAAGAACAGCGCGAAACCATTTCGCACATTGCCTTCTCGTAAACTGAATAAAAAATAAACTAGCAAGAAAGATGGTGTGAAATGGCCGTGTGAAGATTCTTCAGAAGACGACGACGAGTGTCTATGCCTTGTATATAATCAATTTATTATTGTCATGTTTGCTTCGACACCACGGTTTGTATTTTTAGCTGAGACGTCGGACGTCTTCTTTCTTGTTCAGCTTTCCAAATACCAGGCAGTACTTGGATTTAAATCTCTCGACGACATTGGCAGCACGTCACTTCCGGAATCTTGCCTTCTTCGGGCCGCAGCCAGGTCTGATTGCATCAATGATAGTCTAAATGTGGTCTTAATATCAATCTCTTGTCCCATTCATCAACTTGTAATTTTATTTTTGACTCTCGACGGTTAACAACTCGTTAATTCGCAATTATGGCAAACATAAAATCTTCCACCCTCGTCGACCAGTTGCGATCATTGGATATATATATATATATATATATATATATATATATATATATATATATATATATATATATATATATATATATATATATATATATATATCACCAATGATCGCAACTGGTCGACGAGGGTGGAAGATTTTATGTTTGCCATAATTGCGAATTAACGAGTTGTTAACCGTCGAGAGTTGATGAGAATAGTTTTAATAAAGTTCCGAATTGTAAAAGTGTCTACACGGGTTGATTTCCACACATGTATACAACATTAGAACTGTACAGATTATGTTCGATTAGTTTTTTAGCAGTGGACACTCCATTATTAAAGTAGCATAGCCTTCCAAGATCAAAGACAATGGCAAAGGACTAACATTAATAAACACACACACACACGCGCGCGCACGCACGCACGCACGCACGCACGCACGCACGCACGCACGCACACATAATAACAAATACATGTCCACAATTTTGCCGAAAAATTAACTAGTGACACCGACATTCTATTGGGGCAAAACGCCCAGGGGTGAGTGTTTTGCCCCTTGGGTGGGGTATAACGCCTATATGTAGGACCTCCGCTAAAATGATTACAACTTTTTTCAGAGACAAGGTACATTAAAAATTTTAACACACGGAATGTACCAAAGATAATGAACTAGATAATCAATTGAACATAAAACAGATATACCAAAAGGATTCTTTCCAGTAGCCGATGTCCCAAAAAACTGGGCGTTATGCCCCAAGTTACTCTATAATTCATTAATACAACCACACCTAAATTACTGCATTATGGCAAAAAAAGAAGGCGGTTAGAATAATAAGCTTAAGTAAGTACAATGCACACACTAATCCAATTTTCAAACAATTAAACATCCTTAAAGTAAAAGACAGTTTACACGTGTAAGAATGTAATTTGTATTATAAATTTATACACAATGAACTACCGATATATTTACAACTTCCACTAAATCCAAATGATAGCATACATAACCATAACACCCGGGGCAAAGCAGTCATACATATAAATATAACAAATTATGAATTTGCTAAAAGTTGCGTTAGACACAGTCTACCTCTTCTATTAAATAGCATCCCAGATACAGTAAAAACAAGATTTACAAGATAAATCAATAAATGCATTCCGTGCCTGGTGTAAACAGGAATGACACAGGGTTTTGAATTTTAATCTGCTTTATAAATATTCCTAATTGCTTTACGTACATTGCTTTTATTTAAAGTGCAAGAATGAATCATTAATTTAAATAAATGCAAGTTGTGAACAGGGTGGCTCCTATAATAGCGACGAAGCTCGGTCTTAGTAGGAGTCATCCTGACCCATAACGTTTTTTATCATATTGCCTACTTTATATTACATATGAATTTATACTAAAATATTGTGTGTGTGTGTGTGTATATATATATATATATATATATATATATATATATATATATATATATATATATATATATATATATATATATATATATATATATATATATATATATATATATATATGACCGTAATTTATGTTACTGTTTTATTATGAGTCAAAACAAAGCACAACCATCAATCACCAATGGTCTGCACTTTGCATTAGAGTCTCTGTCTATGCTAGGACACCAGTATGCACGAACGTGCGCTGTCGGCTTGCGAGGCGTTCGGGTGACGTCATTAGTGCCATTCAGCGTAACGGAGTTCGCGCACTCTATTACACCTGCTGTGCGTCAGCGAAACACGTCACCGTCTGTTCGCCGGATTCCGAGGTTTTATTATTGTCATGTTTGCTTCGACACCACGGTTTGTATTTTTAGCTGAGACGTCGGACGTCTTCTTTCTTGTTCAGCTTTCCAAATACCAGGCAGTACTTGGATTTAAATCTCTCGACGACATTGGCAGCACGTCACTTCCGGAATCTTGCCTTCTTCGGGCCGCAGCCAGGTCTGATTGCATCAATGATAGTCTAAATGTGGTCTTAATATCAATCTCTTGTCCCATTCATCAACTTGTAATTTTATTTTTGACTGCACGATGCTTTGTAAAGATTTTGTTTAATTGATTATATTTGTTTTTTGTCAATATGATTTTTCACTGCGTTATACGTTGGGATGTCTATGGGACAAATAAAAAATGTCTTCTGATTTTGATTGCTAAAAACCCCCAAAACACCAAAGTCTTTGACCATAATAATACTAACGAACTGTTTCCACGCTCAATAAGACAGAGAGCCAGCGCTCTTTTCTGCGAATAGGCTCTCGTAAGTGCATTACCAAGCATTTAAGATAATCATGGAATCTGATTGCGTCAAGGTGGATGTTTAGGTGTCCCATGATGATGAACTTGTATCGTGTATCGTGACCTGAAGGACAAATCCTTTTCAAACAATTCAGCGAGAGTCGGGTGATTCTTCTGAAACGATTATACATGAACTGTAGATGACGACCATGCGTACTTACGATGACACCGCTTTCATAAATTATTCAATGTGCTCAAATGTATGAAACACTTGTCTCAAGCTTCTTCATTGTAATGGTAGACTTGAGCAGTAAATCCACGCCTTCGCACATGCGTCCTGAACGGGATGATAGTTGTTGACGCGTCGACACATCAGACCTACTGGATATGGACATTGATGCTTAAGACCATTTCATGCCTTACGGTTTACTTTACATTTACACGTCACCCGATGATAATGAACCTACTGGATATGGACATTGATGCTTAAGACCATTTCATGCTTTACGGTTTGCTTTACATTTACACGTCACCCGATGATAATAAACCGGTGGTTAGGCATATGGCTGAAAAGAATGATATTTATCAATAGCAGTTATTCCGACAGACAGTCGACAGTAGGCCTATGCGCCGTAACAGTCGTAAATCTCCTGCCGTACACACGTTTCTTTAGAAAATAAACGGCTCGCTACCATGGTGGCGATATATTCGTTATGATACTATCCATGTCAAGACAACACGGCCAGGTAACATCTTCTTTGACTGTGTTTTTGATAAGGGCAACACGAGAAGCCGCTAACGCCACCATCCAACACAATCACTACCATTTACGACACTGTCATACAACTCAATATGTCAGTCAAAGGTCAGAACATGCCTATCCAGCACTGGTTATTACTCGACAACCCTGGATAATCTGCAATAACAATATAGAACGTGGAATGCCACACCATTAATTTAATGATGCACTTTGTGTTCTTCATTAATTTCTCTTCGCTATAGCTCCGCGTCTTCTTCGTCAAATCACGGCGAACCCATTTTGTAAAGATTTTTACTTTTTCAGAAACGTGACATTTCAACAACGAAACGTATGGCGTAAGAACGTTGCACGTTGTTGCTGATTTACACGCAACGTATTGTTTCCTTGTCTACTATATGTGAGTTTACCAAGTAATTTACTATTCCGGCATCATTAACAAGCGCATTCGTCTCCCAGAAGAACACACGCAGTCATTGGAGACTCGTCCAGTTCCGCCGTCAGCCGTCGCAATACATCTTCATAAGAAACGGCTGAAGTAGATATCCCGACAGACGAAGACAAATTCGTCACACGGCAAGCCAATGATATAAATGAGCTCCGGAGTTCTGCTAATGTGTGCAGGTTTGGGGGCGGACACCTGATTTCGCACGTCCTGGCCCCCGGCGTAGCCGGCTCGGCCGCCCAAGCAACGTCGACCATGCCCCGCTGGCCTACACCACTGTTAGGCCACCCCAGGGAAATCAACGGATGCTCGCGATGACTAGCAGAGGTGCGAGGAGAAGTCTTAGATGTGCAGTTTCCGCCATAAATAGGCAACGATGAATAATACAAATGAATGACGCGCGCCTTCGGAGACGGCCTGTATCGTGATTTCGTTGGATAAGCGCACCGCGTAATTAGCTCGATTTAACGTCTATTTTAAGCATACATGTCTTTTAAAGGCACCGGTTTAAACTTGGGGGAAATCGCAGCGTTGTGATTAATTATATTTGTTATGAATTAATAGAAAAAGTTGTAAATAAACGAAGCGCCTTAAATTTGGGGGAAATCGCAGCGTTGTAATAAATTAATTGCAACGAAATAATATAAAAGTTGTAAATAAACGAATCCACATCTATTACTTTTTCATATGATTTGTGTACTTATAGAAAATACACTTATGTCGTAATTATATCATACATTTTGTTGAAATTTTAAGATCTTACGTGTATGTGTGCTTGCGTGCGTGCGTGCGTGCGTGCGTGAGTGCGTGCGTGCGTGCGTGAGTGCCTTCGTGCTTGCGTGAGTGCCTTCGTGCGTGCTTGCGTGTCATTTATGTCTTATTAGTTATTTGTCGATTTTATCATTATATTCAACAACCTAAACATGACCTCCATGCATGTGAAAACTGGCTGCAGTTGCCACGAGTTTCCAACGGTTCTTCTCACCAAACCATTAACTTTAACTAGGCATCATTTGCCCGATCAGGTAAAACACATGCCTGAGAATACCGGAACGGGCAGTTCTGTACAACGAACATATGGTACGAAAAGTCAGTTCAGATATAAGAGACTAGACGAATATTAACGTTTTGAAAGTAACAACAACACCGTCACACGTGGACACTCACTAAAACTGACTAAGAAATATGCCGCGAAGCGACGTTCATTATTAATTAAATGGTAATGCATAACTAAAGTAGAAAACAAGCTGCTCTTGCATGCTAGAGTCAAACAACAAGACGTCTTACAAATAAAGATGTTGTTATCACACTTGTAGTACTGCATTATAATTCCTGCCAAATGTCATCTCGTATTCAGCACATGGAATCCAGCAATATTACAAATGCGTTCATTTTACAAGCATTCGGTAGGTTTCTGCTTAGATATCATTCCTTCGTATGATGGAGTGCATTTTTATTTCGCCTGACCACCGCATCGTTTTGGACGCGGTTTATTAGGTTGTAAAATAGCCACATATAACGAGGAAATGTTAATAATTAATGATTTCATCATCCGTTAACCTCCTATATTGCCAATAACGTCGCTGCTGGAACTGCGGACCAAGAGCGTTTGGTGTTTGTCTGGCAAAAATAAATGTCGCGTTGGCATGTTGTTGCCGGGTTACATTTGCGGTAATTTCAGAGAAGATTTTTTAACATCAGCACATCTATTCGTTTAGAAAAAGTGTTTTACTATCCAACCAATTCACATTGTTCCGTGTTGACCAAGTTGGAATATTGTTGAGGTGTCGTAACAAACCGTTAACTCGTTATTTGTTATGAAGCAAACCGCATTTGTCTCGGTACGTTTATGTCGAAATCGCTTCATTTTCACGAACACCCACACATGCACGCATGATATTAAATCATTCAAGAGTATATTTATGTGTACAATCCAAGAAATGAAGTTTGTGTATCATGAATCGGCATAACCTGACTAAAACCGATTCCTTTTACTTTCAATTCACCTGCTCGTCCACTGTCGAACGTCCCGCACGTCTCGGGGGACGGACGAGGACTAAATAACGAATTACCCAAGGTGAAGAGTGTGAATGGTATCGCGCCGATGGTTGTCCCTTGAAGGTCACACAATGCGACTGAGATCCCTACAGCTGACTATTTACAACTCTCCTGTTAGCTTCTTGGAAAACAAGAACCTGATTAACATTCGTACGTCTGAAACACGGCATAAATATAGGCTCACATTACACTGAGGTCGAATTTTGCCAATTCCACATTAAGCCATACTGGTTGGAACAATACGTTTGACTTGACAGCCAAAGGTAGACGATTGTTAAAGAATTCGTGTTTGTACTAAATTCACGGGTTGCCAAGTATTACTTCTCTGAGTCATAAAAAATAATGGGTCAGTTGAAAATACTGTCCGATGATTTCAGCAACACTAAATAACAAATTAACACAAACGAACTAGCATGTCATAGTGGATACTAGAACTAGCACGTCGTAGTGGATACTAGAGCCAGCATGTCGTAGTGGACACTAGATCGAGCATGTCGTAGTGGATACTAGAGCTAGCATGTCGTAGTGAATACTAGAGCTAGCATGTCGTAGTGGATACTAGATCGAGCATGTCGTAGTGGATACTAGAGCTAGCATGTCGTAGTGGATACTAGAGCTATCATGTCGTAGTGGATACTAGATCGAGCATGTCGTAGTGGATACTAGAGCTAGCATGTCGTAGTGGATACTAGAGCTAGCATGTCTTATGGATACTAGAGCTAGCATGTCGTAGTGGATACTAGAGCTAGCATGTCATGGTGGACACTAGAGCTGTTATGTTGTAGTGGATGCTAGAGCTATTATGTTGTAGTGGATACTAGAGCTATTATGTTGTAGTGGATGCTAGAGCTAGCATGTCGTGGTGGATACTAGAGCTGGCATGTCGTAGTGGATACTAGAGCTAGCATGTCGTGGTGGATATTAGAGCTAGCATGTCGTGGTGGATACTAGAGCTAGCATGTCGTAGTGGATTAGATATGTTCGATTTTTCCCAAAATGATTCTGAAACGAGACGATCGAAAACTTCGAATTGAGGAGGGAACCTCAGACCGTGCTTTAAAACGAAGC